>VZTT01058478.1:103314-132119 GCA_013400855.1 Buphagus erythrorhynchus | reverse complement strand
AGGGCAGAAACAATAAAGTACCAATACAGACTAAGTGCTAGGCAGCATCTATTATTTAGGTACCATGTGACCATCTATATACCATGTGACTTGTAGCCTGCCCACAGCAGTTACTCTTGAAAGCACACTAGAATGCCTAAGGATTGCCATCTCTACAGTATTTTACACAGGAACAACAGTTACTGTGGAAAACAGGTCATGTTTCCCTTTCAGGTAAACTTCTTTTAAGTGATAAAACAGTAAATGCTAACACAAAGTTTGATTTTGTGGTTTTTTGGGGTTTTTTTTGAGGAAAAGCAAGCCTCATGCAGAGCAAAATCCGAAAGAACTGTGGCAGGATGAGGCACTTAAAACTTCTAAGGATGCAGATCAGCTTAATTCAAATTACTTTACTTTTTTAGCATTCCTATACTGTGTGTGCCTGATGTGAAAGAAGTGTGTTGAAGCATAAAGAAGTGTAGTGCATAGAAAATGCTCAAGATAAGTATAGCTTCTAAACAAAAGGAACAGGGTTAAGGGATTTCAGTTCAATGAGAACTTGAAAAACATGAAAGAAATAAAAAGGTTTTAGGCTCCTACTACTAGGCACTGAGGTGCCATCTACAAAATACATTAGAAATCTCCTTTTTGCACAGTAGGTAATCCAAAGCCCATCCTTTAATACATTAAACTAACAATGAAGTTTTTACCCAACTGCATCCATTAGCATTTGTTGCAACTAAACCCCCTCTTGAGCTGTAACTATAAGTCTTTTGGAAAAACAAAACTGAATTTTAACTGAAATTGAATTTTAATTGAAATACGAACTTCCAAATTTAATTTGTAATGCTCAGTACTTCAGCAAACCTAGCCCTCACTTCTAAAGTATCAACTTTTCTATGTTTGGTTTGGCGTGTGTATGTTGCTTTGGTTTGGGGTGGTTTTTTTAAAAGTTGGTATCCCTGTGGTGTAGTCCTCTAGGAGGGTTGCCTGTCTCTTGGAAACACACTACCTGTCTTATTTTAACCAAGCTTCTTCACGCCACAGTATTGGATTTTTAAAGAGCGAAGCTAGATTACAAAAATGCATTTTTTAAGTATCATTACACCTCCATGGATGTTTAATCTAAATATGTTGTCAGGGAGGTCTTCAGCCATAGTATGTTAAATTCATGTTTTGAGCTGGTCGACACCCTGCGAGAATTTGCTTCTCCCTCTTTGGGTTCCCATACCTAAATCACTTGTGATATGCAAACACACATTTAGTGTGCATGTGCTGAAATCACATGTCTACATATCATTCATCACATAAATGTGAAACCAAACAAGTCTTAGACTGTAACTTTTTCCCTGCTCCTGCAAGCTCTCTCATTACCTTTAACAAATCAAAATTACAGTCACCATGTAATTGGCAGCTGCAAATACAGCCCTACTGCTATGACCTCCCCCTCCTGGCTGGAAATTCTAGTTCATAGAGGCTTTTCAGTGACTCCCTTTCCAGTTACCTTGTTTATTTATTTAATTTACAACTGCTTTATAAAAAATATAGCAAATATTTGTAAGCCAAAACTACTTCACACTATGGCATGGGTACAAAGAACACTGCCTTCCTAGAGCCAGAGGAAGCACTTCAGACCTCAGTTCTAATGAACCTTTATGTTGTTGACATAGATACCTAAGCCTATACCCTCCAAACTGTGTATAAAGCAAACTTCTAGCCAGTTCACACAAGGCTGTTACTGCCATCAGGAAGAACCTGCAGCATAATGAGTAGCACCCTGTTGAGCTCTCTCCTGCTTTTAGGGTCAGTCAATCCTAAAAAAACCCAAAGAAAGAAAAAACCAAACCAAACAGAACAACCAACCTCCCAAAGGCAGTAACAAACCACTGACTGCTGTGGTTTTCAGCAAGAATAAAGAAATTAAAGGTATTCTAGCTCTGCTGCCCTCAACGTGGTATAAGGTATAAGCAGATTTTGTATTTAAACACGAAGTTAAACCTGAAAGATTAATCTTTGACTTTCACTAGTCTGCAAACTAATATGACCTTGGTAGCAATGCCATATTTTGCTCTTAATGGATATACTTTTTAAAGTTCTACTACCACAAACAGCATGTTAAGATTCTTAAGTTACTTATGCAAACTATGACATAAACTGAACACACTTTATATTTAAGGTAACTTGATGCCTGTATAAACCACAGCTCTGCATGAATCATGTAATACGTTTCCCATGTCCCCAGCACTACTTTTGGAGTAGTCCCCAGTGGTCCTTAAGAAGAAGAGCCTCTGACAACTCTGAGCTTGTAACTTTCATCACATTTTGTAAAAATGCATTTCATTCCAGAGTTTTTAGAACTGACACACAATACATCATTTGCTACATTTGCCCATGTTACTCTTCTGCAAGGTTAAGAAACTCCAGAGGAGGAAAAATGTGGCACAGATCCTGTTGCTACCATGCCTATCCATACTCAGACTTCCAGATTTCTTGTGAAAAATTAAGGTATGTTAGAAAAGAAGTGAGAAGTTTCTTAACCTGTCAAAAGCAGAGAACTCCTATGATGTCTTCACTGTCAGACATAGAAGATCGTGTCTGATGTACTGCCCTCCATTGCTTTTCAACGGGTTGCGAAGTTAAGACACAGAACACTTTGTGAGGTATGTGATTGCCTTTCATACCCTTCAGAAGGGTCGACAGTCAGGATTAAGCTTCAGTTGTGCAGTTCTCCTTCTGAATCCCAGGAAGATGTAGTTCCCCTTCTCCCTGACTGGGGAAGCTATCCACTGAAGTACAGCAAAGCTGTATACAAACTAGGAAATTAACAAACAAAAACTATACTTAGTGACAATCATGACTGCATCAGGATATACACATCCATCCCAAACCTTGAAAGCACAGAAATAAAGAGGGGAAAGACTGCTGTATTCCACAACACTTTTCTGTTGCTTAGGCACTGTCGATAACACACTCTGAAAGGCTTTCACTTCCACCTTTGGTGGGGAAAAAACCCCAAACCTCCTGTGCTTTACAGTAAGAGCTACCAAAGTAAGTTCAGCACACACTTTCACACATTTCATGCATTTTATATTGCATGATAATATAGTATTTTATATTTATATTTATATTGCCTCAACACTAGAAAGAGTTTACTTGATAATATTGGAGTGCAAATCTAATAGTGATAGGCTGCTGCCTTATCTTTTAGAAATGGCAGTGAAAGCCTTTGGAGTGTGCCACCAAACAGCATCATAGGCAGTATGAAAGTGGAGATGAATATAAAAGTCCTTCCCTCTGACTTTATATTTCCATACTTACAGTGGGTGGATGGAGGGAGTGTAACCCAATGCAATCTTAGACAACACTAAATACAGCTCTGTCTGTTAATACTGGTTAGGTAAAATACCTATTAGATTCATCAGAATATTTTGATGTCTTCCTGGTGTGCTGAAGGGATTGCTAGATTATGGCCTGAGCACTATCTGAAGTTCCATAGAATTTTAACATCCCAACTGTTCTGAAGTAACAATCCACTAGTTAGATCAGCTGGTAACTTGCAAAAATGTGGGTTACTATGCCAGGCAGACATGAAAAAAATTATCATGTGCTGAAATCATTCTTGTCTGATTTCTGGCTAAAGATTGTGCATGTTCAAAATCCGATAAACATCATAGAGAGTGGAACAGATCTGCTCCCATTTGTGACCTCTAGTAGCAACTATTGAGCAATTTAGAGGGACTGGGAAGAAAGGAAAATAAATAATTTAATTTAGAGCTGCATCCAGTATCTTAGAATTCCTTCTGTAAGAAAAACCAGTTCTCAAGAAGTAATGTTTTAATTCATCATAATGTGAAATTAATGTAGAGAAACAAAAAAACCCCAACTACCTCAACTCACAGATGAAACAGGTTCACCCATAACTTGATTAAATCAAGTATTCATCTCAAATGGGAATTATCCTTTATCATCACAGCGATTAAAAACAGACTACACTTTTATTTTCCATTTTAGCATATGACCGTATTCAAGAAATATTTTACCAAAGAGCATTTTACAACTTCAGAAATCCTTTTCTTAAGTGCTTTTCAGCTCTAATGTTTACAATGATTTTGCCATTAAATAGGAATTATCTGAAGTAATACCTCAAAATTCTCTATGAAATGCAGACTTATCAACTCCAGCTCTAGAGGTTTCATGATGAAAGGAGGTTTCATCACACCTTGTATCTCACACAGCATTCTCTAGGTTAAGACCAGAAACTAAAGAATCAAGGATCTTTCTGGAACTTGTTACACGTCTGTGATGAGACTTTCCATTTAACACAAGGTAATAATTGCAATCACATCTGCAATTGCCAATTTTACTTCCAAGAAACACTGACTCTCAGCTCTCCAATCAAGCATTTTGTAAGCATTCTCCACTGTGCTTTACTTCACAACTTTCTCTAATGAGCCATTTTCTGCAGTTCCAAAAATCAAGCCCTCATGATGGACACGATTCCATCATGAGGAATTCCATGGTATGTCACCACTACCAGGATAGTTATATCCCACTTACAATCAGAAACACTGGGTTTTAACTTAATTATTGTAACAGTCAGTATAGATTAAATTTGGTATGTATTTAGGGCAGTCATTTTTTCACTACAAAGCAAGCGTGTGCTTGGAGTTTGAAGGCAGATCAATTACTCTGAATGGGGCCTGAGAGACTCTTAAATGAAATACAACTTCCACTTTTGAGAAGATGCTTCTTACATTCTTTTTCTCTGGACTTGCGTAACACATCAACACACTTCCAATCCTGTCTGTGACATATCCTAAGACAGCTGCTTTTAAGCTGGATTCTTTTAAATCCACATGTATTCTAGTGATTTGTTTGACACTGTTTTCTCCCTGATACAAGACTACTGAGAAAGAGAGCTTCTATGCATATAATCACAACTGTTTTTCTATGCAGAGTTAAAGGGCTTTTTTTGCACTTTTAAAGAGTCACTGCTAGAAATGAAGATGCAATACTAATGGCTCGTAATAATAATTTCCCTCTCCCTTCTGACCTCACCTTTTCAAGTCACTACGCAATTCTAATCTGTTCTCAATAGAAAGGCAGCTGATTTGTGATAAAATACCCCAAAACATCTAAAAACTGCTAAACACACACATGCATAGACTAATAATTTTGTTCAGGTAGATTAGGCAAGTTCTGTTTTAACAAAGGAGAGGTTATTTTATCCTTACTTGTTTTGAAATAAAGACGTGATGACAGTTTAGAAGACCAAAGATTACCAGGGATACAGATAAGACTCTTCAGCTAAAGCCTCACTTGTGCCTGAGTTGTGAATACCAGGTGTGAGAGTACTGTGCAAACAAGGACAGGCACCTACTCCTTCATGTGAACACAGGATAATGTGGTACAGTGAATACTTAGGAAGAAGTTACAGAAGTGAATGCACTACTGAAATAGCTTCTGGTGCACTACAATTCAAGTTACCTCTAGGACTCTTCATAACTGTATCTTCAGTAGATCAAGAATATGAAAATAGAGACCCCCCAAAGTTTTGAAAAAATGCTCTAACAACAAACTACTTTCCACTGTGACTTCTGATATGTCTTTATGGAATGACTTTCTATTTGGCTTTCTAAAGCTCTTCTTAAGTTTGGAACATCTCTATACAATTACATATCCTGAAGCAACCCTCCAAAAGACTTGAGAAAAATCAAAAACTTAAGACAATGTATTTGGTTGGACTGCCCCTCAGAAAATACTCTTAGACTTGCATGAAAAAGCAGAGATGTCCTTCTAGAGAGAAAATACTGTGTTTCCAAGGTGGTTGTTGAAGGGATAAAGAGCAAAAAAAAGACTCTTTACTGCAAGAAACACAAAGGCAAAAACATTTTAACCTTGGTACAGTGTGGGAGGCCAGAACATTCCTTTGAATTGTCTGGCTCAGACCCAGAGACCTGAAAACACCTGGAGTTTTGATCTTAGCCCTTGGGAACGGCTGCCGACAGAGAGAAAACAATAAAAAGCCACAAAAGTTTAAACAGTGTAGAAATAAAGTAGTTGTAGAATGAAATTTAAAAATGTACAGGGGGGTACAGGGGGGGTCTGAGGGGACAAGATGGAGGAACCTGGGCGTACCCTGTCCTTCTTCCTTCTTCTTCTTACCCTCCATCTTTCTCTGGGGTGGTGGCATGCTTTGATTGGGTTTTACTGGGAGCACACACTTCAATATTAGAGATAGGTATTGGAATAGATTTGTAAATATAGTATACGTAAATTTCTGTATAAAAACTTGTGCCATCCCCTGAGCGGGTAGAACCTCGTGTTCTGCGGTGCTAGAAGGACCTGCGGTGCTGCCGGACTCGACCTTGTAAGATAAGAAAAATAATAAACAAATTCCTGAGACCGTGAACTGATCCTTCAGTCTGCATCATTACAGAAGACAGAGAGACCAAAAGCTGGGAAAGATTTTTCCTGGATCTTGGGGTCAAACTGACCTCGAGTTCCCACAGTACAGCAGCAGTAACTACCTTCTCTGCACTGCTACTTGCACAGCAATTGCACTTGCTGATTTGGGGAAAAAAAACAGTGGTGCAGCTGCTGATTTTGCACAGCACTTTTTGTTGGAAATTCAGCTAATCCACAGATTAACACACAAACCACAGTACAGGCAGAATCAAAATTCTTGGAGCTCTACCAAGTTTAGATCGAGTAACTGTATCATCCTCTGTATCTGACAAAAAAACATAACCTCCAGCATTAAAAACAAAATCCTGACCAAGAAAGCCAGAGCAAATACCACTGTAGGGGGTTCCTTTCCTCACGGTCCCACTTTCATCTTAGTCACATCCTTACATCAAACAAGGACCTACAGAGCTTTCCACCTTCGTAAGTTTTTGAGTTTTGCCTATTTGTTTCCTAACATAAGGATCTTTGAATGTTAGATGAGCACTCACTCTCATTTTCAGGAATTTCAGGAATCTTAGCAAAGACTGAAGTATATTTCACAAAGATATTAACTCTATTTCCTATGTTTTCTGAGATGAAGCCCTCATTGAAGGTATATGAAGCTTTATGCTGCCCCTTCAGCAGCTGAATGTTCTTTGTAAGGGAGAATGTAAACCAAAAAGATTCCAAGTGTCACCTGCAAAGGGTATAACACACTTACTCCTCAGGAAAAACCTGCAGCCTTTTCACAGTCTTGTGTAAGAAGTCTGCAAAAAGAGAAGTAATTCCACCCCACAGGTGAAGCAGCTTAACCACTTCATGCTAATTCTGATCATACAGCATGAGTAATCCAGAGTCATCATTTTAAGAGCAGTAATCAGGCTGCCTTCCAAGGAAAACAGAGGCAACAAGTACACCTTGGCTACTTTTGCCAATACATTAAGAGGCTTGGTTCACTTTCTGTGTAAACATTGTTTCTGCCAGGTTACTAATGAGTAAGATAAATATTTTGAGAGTCTAATATTTCTGACATTTATTGCCATTCCTGAAAGAATAAATGTCTCCAGCCAGACTTTCATGCATCCTCTGCAATCTCTGAAAATACTTTATGTATCCAGTGAGAGAGAAAATAATTGAAAAATATAACTTCAGAACTAAATTTGATTTACATGAGACTGTTATTCAACTGCCTTGATAGAAACACTTTTATTTATCACATAAAGCCTGGTTTCAGGGCCAGGCTGGATGGGGCCATGGGCAACTCGATCTAGTGAATGGCAACCCTGCCCGTGGCAGGGGGGCTGGAACCAATGACCTTTAAGGTCTCTTCCAAACCAAGCCTTCATGATTCTATCATTCACTACCATCTCTTTTTCCAACACTTCTGCAAAAGAGAAGGAATGGGGCAATGTTCTTTGTATTGGGTTTGCATGGCAAGGTTTTGGCAGCAGTGGGGGGAGTTACAGGACTGAGTTCTGAGAGAAGCTGCCAGAAGCTTCACCCATGTCTGACAGAGCTAAAGCCACCTGGCTCCAAGATGGACCTACGACTGGCCACGGCCGAGTCCATCAGCAATGGTGTTAGCAGCTCTGTCATAACTCATTTAAGAAGGGGAAAAAATCATTGGGCAGAAGTAATTGCAGCCAGAGAAGAAAGGAGTGAGAATATGTGAGAGAATCAGCCCTGCAGACACCAAGGTCAGTGCAGAAGGAAGTGCAGGAGGGGCTCCAGGTGCCAGAACACAGATTCCGCTGCAGCCCATGGTGAGGCAGGATACTCTCCTGCAGCCCATGCAGGACCCCAGAGCAGAAGAATACCTGATGGAGTCTGTGACCCCATGGGAAACCTACACTGGGCCAGGGTCCTGGTAAGACTTGTGGCCCCGTGGAGAGAAAGCCCACACTGGAGCAGGCTTGCTGGTGGCACTGGTGCCTCCAGAGGGGAGCCATGCTGGAGCAGCCTGTTTCTGAAAGACTGTCTGTCATGGGAGGGACCCCATGCTGGAGCAGGTGAAGGACACAGCAGCAGAAACAACCTGTGATGAACTGATTGTATTCTGCACTGCCAAGGAGAGGAAGAAAAGAATCAGGGATAAAGTTAAGTCCAGAAAGGAAGGAGGGGTGGAGGAAAGGTGCTTTTAAGATTAGTTTTACTTCTCACAACCCACTCTGATTTTGACTGGCAATAAATTCTATTAATTTCTCGAGTCTGGTTTTGCCTGTGACAATAATTGGTGAGTAACCTCTCCTTGTCCTTAACTCATGAAACTTCTCTTGTATTTTCTCTCTCCTGCCCAGTTGAGAAGAGTCACAGAGCAGCTTTCCGGGATACCTGACATCCCACCAGGTCAAACCATATCCCTGAGAGACAAGCAAAAAATTCCCTAGTATAGCTGTTCTTGAACAAAACTCCATATTCAGGGAAAACAAAACATATTGAGCTGTTTCTTCTTCATCTAGCCAAAGACTTTTCTCTGGGCAAAAGATGTTCCATCTCTCATTTATTCCTCTTGGAGACAAGTCCTGGGAATTCTTCCTGATGGCTGACACTCAGTCCAGACTCAGAACAATGATTTGATCTTTTGGAGCCTAATTGTAATGACTAACATAAGGGAGTGGGACTCATATGCTTCTGTGTGCTATCACTTAATATGAAGGGATTACAACATTTTGTGTAATCAGAAAGGGCAAATCCCAGGACAACATGTTAGATAGCCTCCATTACTGTTCAATTTTATAAACAGCAGATTTAGATTTGGCTAAGCACACATGCCTAGAATGAGGCACTGTAATGCCCATTTATGGAAATTATAAAAGGAATTATAAGAAAATATAAACAGATATAAATTACTTTCAAATGTATGTCCATCTCTGATGGTGAAACCAAGAAATATGTGAAATTATTTGAATCTCAAAGTTTGTAGCCTATTCTTTCCATACTTGAGAATTTCTGTATCTTAGTGATTGTCAAAAGCACATAGCAAATTATTTAAGACAAAATTTTCTTGAGCTTAGCCACGTTTTGGCATTTTCTATCATGACTGTCTTTCCCCCCCCTATAATGTATAGAGAATTAGAAAATTAAATTATTTGAATTTGGAGATTACTGGCCCATTGAAATATTCCATTATACACAGTAATATGCTTCTTGTATGTAATTATGTATCTGTGACAGTTCATACACACAAATATGCACTTTATGCACAAAAAACTACTTGTGTTCCATCTAGTCTGCAGACTAAGAGTACTGATCATAGCTGAAAAGGTTACCTGGATCTGGGCTTTGTTTCCAGCTGTTATATTAGATATTGTCCAGCATGCTTCCTTTTTGATAGATTCTTTTGGGCTGCTTAGCAAGTGCAGCAAACTCTGCAGGGCTGAACAATTCAGAATTACCTGAATACAATAGGAAAAACAAAATAAAACATACCTTAGAAGAAATTTAGGATAAAGATTCACAGACATAAGGAGTACAGTGTCCTGAAAATATAAAAAGAATACCCCATTAGATGATCACAGAGATTGTTTTTAAAACCACTAAATATACACACCAAAAAAACCAGCAAGAACTAAGAAATAAATGTTTGCAGGAAAACTAAAGAGCAAAACTGCCAAGTCTTTCAAGTAAGAGATCACACCTTCATAATGATTTCAGTGTGATCTGAAAACAACGAGATACTAAGCACATTATGAGCAAACAAAAATAAAATTATGGTATTTTCCTCTATTTCTGTATAATTGTAAGCACCAACTACTTCTGTTTTCCACACCTGCTGGCACTGTGGTGCAGAGTGTGACCAGTGTTGTATCCAGCAACATTATGAATGGACAATTCTTACTTTAAAAATTACAAAAATTGCAAAAATCCTGCAATTTTATAGTGCAGAAAAATTGCAGCAAAATTTCCATTTCCTAAATGACCAAAGTACAATAGAAAACGGCCCAGAACTTGGATGTTACAAGACAGCACCCTTGAGTATGTCATGGGTGATACTGAAGGACTTTTTGACCCTCTAGAAGGGCATAACAAGATTCAAAAAATGAAAAATGAACTTTCTTTTTTGTTTTAAACTTCAATTCTAACAATGAAGCCAAAAGTTGGGGGAGTATACCAAGAAGCACACTAGTTTTGCCTTGTGTGGCAAAAGCAGACACCTTGGAAAGAACAGTGTGGTACAGAATATTAGGAGAAATACTCCAGAAAAGCTGAATCATGGTCATGACTTCTGATCATGTAATCTGAGGACTTACTTCCCTTGCTTGCATCCCATCAGGTCAAACCACTTCCCTGAGAGACAAGAAAAAATTCCCCTAGTACAGCTGTTCTTGAACAAAACTCTTAAAATCTTTGTACTCCCCACTAAGATTAAAAAAACAAAGATTATGGTTCAGGATTTTATCAGGTGTCTGCTGGGACAATTTTTTTTTTCCTTCATGCATGGTTTTAGCCATGTTGAAGCACTGGCAATTGTTAATAGCTGAAAATGAGAGAAAAAGTAAAAGGAAGTTTGTGCCCCAAGGTTTTACAGAAAGTTCTCCAGGAACTGTCTTGTATGTTGTATTCATATTCAGAAACGTATCAGCTCTCAAAGCTGGGCTCTTCCTTCTGATTACTGATTTTTACATGCATCCTGTATCACTTTTTAGCATACAGCACAATCTGCAGGTAGGACTATCAAACTATCCTACCTATACAGTTCTCTAGAATTTCAGGAAAGCTCATAGTATGCTCCTCGGAAAAAATCATGCACAACAAAAAAGTTTAAACTATTTTTTAATTAAAATCTAAGATTTATGCAGTGTTTAATAACCTGCATTGTATGTGAATTAGCGATCCCTTGTGGTTTTATCTTTAAGGAAATTATGAAATCACACATCATTCTTTATGACTGATCTGCGAAACAAATGCCACTGAGAAAAACACAACAATGCCTCTGCAATTCAGCTACACAAAATATATTTTAACAATCAAAAAATCATGTTATCTTCCTCCTAGGTGTAAGATATTGAAACAGTGCCCTGGTGCTTAACTCATCTTTAACTCCAGTCTCAGAGTCACAGAACGACAGAAGCATCCCAGTGACAACCTAGTGCCTCTGAAGCACCAGGTTTCCTGCCTTCCAGTTTAATTCCAAGGCAGTGGTGGGAGTCACTGCCTCCTACCAACACTTCTTCAAACAAATGCTAAGACACAGCTACACACCACCCCAAATATGACCAGACACTTGTTTTCAATCATAAATACGACATATTTTCATCATATATATGATATATTAATCACAGATTGGTAATAGCACTGAATGTAACAGGCCTTGATGGCACTACCAGCATACATCACTCAGCATAAAATTCAGCCTAAGAGACAGACTTGCTTTAAATAAACCAAAAACATCCCACCCTTGAGGGGAATTGCACAGCTGCCCACAAGTCCCAGACACAGCTATCTAATAACCATCACCAGTTCTGGACCAAACAGAAAAACTGAAAACCACATTTTGAAGCAATTAGTATCATCAACCTTCACCTTCAAACTTCAAAAGGAACAAGAGGAGGTGCTTGTGAACAGGTTACCACAATTGACAGAAAGATGAACTGCAGTACAGCACAAGAGAAAGTTAATCCATACCTGGGTCTGGATATCATCTCCTGTAACAATGTTTCCCACAGCTCGTAAGGCAGGAGATACAACTTTGTAGTCATTGTGCCTAAAATCAACAAAGAAAAATATAAGTATTAACCTTCTCAAAGCATCTCCAGCTTCACATTCTCAAGTAAGGAACATCTATCAGCCAGGGCAAAACTTCCCTGATAAATCTGACTTTCACTATCTAAATAAACACTCTGATTTTAAACTAACGGTAAGCCTTTCTAGGGTTTCTAAATACTTAGACCTTTAGATGTCACTCAGCAGCATAAAAATAAAATATTGAAAGAATAGCAGCATCCTTGGGAGGAAAAAGTAATTAACTACAAAATACATGTAGTTATTAATGTAGCATGCACAAAGGCCGAGAATGAGACAGAAGAACAGGGATAGAAGTTGTGTGTTTAACCCATCAAACCCTGTTTTGATCATCTTCCATCATTATACGCATCCCTCCATCGTCATTGTTAAATCAGAACTGGAGTAGTAAAGGTGAAGGAATTTTTTTTCTCAACTTAAAACACTTCTTTATAAAAAGCTACATAGAGGCAATATGTTCTATTCATTAATCCAGCATCACATTTGCTCTAATGTTAGAGGCCTTAATAGTCTTTTTATTTACATCACTGAAAACCATTATTCCTTGTTCTTAGGCCATTGAATGGTCCATGTCCTGACCTTGGAGCTGAAGCAATGGCTCTGAACAAGGCCAGAAACCTGTGACCCCAACTCTCACAGCTACACTTTACTGACCAAAGTGGGCATGTACTCTTCTACAGTAAGGGTTGAAGAAATTATTTATATTTCAAGTCCCTGGTACTGTCAATTTTAGTAAATTAAACTATTTCTTATATTTTTATCTTTGATATCCTATAGGTAATTTCCTTGTTACGTAACTATAATATGGACTTCAATGACACAATGACAATGTATATTATGGATTTTACAAAAATGTAGTTCTTAGGTGCAGGAAAAAATCTCCTAAAAATCAACAAAATTAGTACAAGAAAAGTTCCATTGCTTTTGTTATTCATGACAAACAGAACACTGAACAGACAGGTAAAATTAAAACTCAAATTTTGCTCTTTGGAAATTATAACATTTCAAGACTTATTTAATTAAACTCCTTATTGTTATAATCTTCATGTCAGGGAAAAGAGTGACGCTTGCTTGCAACAGATTTCTTACATCAGCAGTTCCACAAGTCTTCTGCAGACTCCTGCATCAATCACAGCCTGGATTTTATCATTGGGGCCATCAGACAAATAGGACAAAGCCCAGCAGGCATCAGCTAATACATCTGTATCATTGACAAAGAGCAGCCAGGAAAGTACACTAAGACAAGGTGAAACCTGTAAGACATTAAGAGGAGATACATACAGTTAAAAGGGCTAGAAGATCTATTATTACATCAGCTAATTTTGTCTGTCACTATTGGATTAGGCACTGGCATCTTAAGATTCAATACTCAGCAAATTTCAGACCTAGCTAGCCCTTTCGTGCAGGACTGTAGCTACACAAGCATGGAGAAGCACATCTCCAGAAAAGCACCACAGCAACTCTTCAACCTCTACAGAACAACACCTGCCAACGGAACTCAGACTTGTCCACTAAGAGGTGCCATGTGCTGCTCGACAGCAGCCAAGATGTGCAGGGTTTTGTTCTGCTGCGGGACAGTCGTCTCCAGCACATGAACAGTAACAAAAAGTTACGAGGCAGCTGTGTTAAAACAGTGGTTGTGAATGTCTGCCCAAAAGACTGAACAAAAAACTTTAAAAATCTGTAAGAAGCCTATCAAATATTTCAGAATTTCTCAGAAACATTCCTTCTTTTTAGTTTAAATTTCACCACCTGAAACTAATAATTTGGCTATCACCACTTCACAACACATTTTCTTTCAAGCATCTCTTACCTTGGCAAAATCAGGAGGAGGATTTTTCCCTCTGCAGAGGTTGGACAGAGCCCATACAGCATTTCGGGTCATAGTGAGACGATTCTGTTTTGAAAGCAATCTAAAACACACCAAAAAAAAAATTACAACCCTTGCTTTTAAAAAATCAAAGCCAGGCAACCCCATTAACTGTGTGAACCATTAAATCAAATTCTTTTTAATATACACCAGGGCAAAATACGATAGGTTTTTTAATATAAAAATACATCCTAAAGAAAATCATCCTTGATGTCTACTAACACACATGCTAGATACAGGAATCTAGCATCGCAACAAAAACAGTAAACATTACACTAAATTTCACTCAAATGCTTAGATATGACGTGGCAGATTAACAGTCAAAAAGCTGCAGGAATTGTGACAAAATTTACTCAAAGGAGGAGGACATGCAGGTAGTTTGAAGAGTACTTTCATAGCCAAACTGCATTTTTATGTCAGTCTCAGACTATGAGTCTCACTTTGGCCTAGGAAAATGCAGAAAGGCAAGACTTAATTTTCCCACAAGTCTAATAATTCACTTTCTTTTTCTCATAGCCATCTCCCACTGTACCAATATCTTTATGAAAGCATGGGAGAATTCCCCTGCTGCAGAGTGTGCAAAGGACAGAGACTGAGTAATAGTAATTTGGACATGACAACACAAGATGGTGTCATTGTTTCAGCAATAATATGCTCCTTAAGCAGAGAACCATCAAGATAATTAGCAGGCTAGAGAAATGACATGCAAACGGACATCAGTGACCTGGATTTGTTCAGCCTTAGAAGGAGATGGTGTGAGAGGAGACACAACTGCTGCCAACAACACTTTAACAGTTGGATACAGAAAACAGGAAGCCAAATCCTTCTCAAAGGAGCATAGAGATAGGACAAGAGGCACTGTCACAAGGTAAAACACAGAAATTCTGATTAGGTATCAGAACACTGTGTTTCACCATGCTATGGCCAAATACCACAACAGGTTACCCCAGGCAGTTACAGAATCTACTTCTGATGTTCCAAATTTGACTGGTTAAGTAGTCGAGCAATCTAATCTGTTCTCACCTGCTATGAAGAAAGGCTTGAGTAGATTACCTCCAAAGGTGCCTTTCAACTTAAATTATTCTGTGACTCTAAAATAAGCCCAGACATCCACCTACACTGTAGAATAAAATAGTTCCAGCTTAGCCGCTTCTAAAACATGTTTCCATTTTAGCTTCATTAAAAAAGTAGTTCAGGACTCCCCTTTAAAAACTCTGATTAGAAAACAGTATTCTGTTTTCAGTATATTCTTCAAGGCAAAACCCAAATTTCAGTCTTATCAGGGACTCAAGCAAAATTCTGGAAAACATATTAAAACACACTTACTGCAATAAAGGGGGCAAGATATTACAGTCCAAAACATAGTCTCTGCACATAGTGCTATCTCCAGCAATGTTGCCAAGAGCCCATACTGCCTGCAATGAAAAACAGAGTAATTGCTTTTATTCTCAAAATTCCACCAGTTTAACACATGTATTAGAGTTGGGAGATAATCTGTTCTCACTGTTAGGTCCTGGACAACATACAGAAGGGGAATGCATTCTGGTTGCAAATTACATGTATACACTCAAGCTCATTATGTAATTCAGGAGTATTTATGGAGATCTAAGAAGAACACCATAACAGCAAACATCTACATCTCCAAAGATTGTGCAGGCAGACATACCCTTGCTCTGTCCACAATGTAAAAGATGAGCTCACCTCCACAGGCTTAGGAACATTCTAATTCTACACTCCTTGTTCACAGCTAATTTAAAACCAGATGTTTGTAGCACAGGTCAAGCAAGTCTGTATCTACCCATAAATGTTTGTGTGGAACAGCTCATATTAGTATTTACTACGAAGCCATAAAAGCATGCACTTTTTACACTGTCATAAATAAAAATGAGAATATAAGTTCAAGATAAATCAATATTCAGAATCGAAGAGTTCATATGGGCCTGGACATATATTCTTTAAAATAAAACTATATGAGATAGAACTAGTGTTGCTGATTAAGTCATATGCATGGCAAAATATAAGGGTTTGGACATCAGTACTACTCCTAACTTCATTTTGAGATCAAAAATACCAGAATTAAAGCAGCATGAAATCCATCTTCTGTAATATGATGAAAATAAAAGATTTAATGGGTTTTGATTTATACATTTGAGCTAAGTGCTGTTTTTTACATCACTGTCCACTAGTATGAGAGCTCTAACTTTAGAAAGTAGAAATAGTCTATGTCAAGTATAAAAGCAATTTTATTTTCCATGCAAATTACAGTATTTTGTCACACAAGAAAGCTTATTAAGTTCTATTTACTATAACTATTTACTTCAAGTTATTTACTTGAAGTGTCATATCAAATAAATACATGTATCTGCCTATTTGGTTGGTTTATTTGGCTCTTGGCTTTACAGACACGTATCAACACAACCACGGGAAGTACTTCCAATTCTGCATACAGAAGACAAAAGCAATCCTATTTGTCATGGATAGCAGCTGAATGTCCTCCCCAAATTTCTCTTCAGTTGAAGGCTATGTATTTAGCTGCAGTAAGATGAGTTATAGTCCACAACTATTTCTCCAATTGAACAAAGCAAGTTACTCACACAAAATAAACATGTTCTTCCCTCTCTCTACATCTATTTGAAATAAAATGTTCCTCTAAAAAGACTGACAGAATTGCCAATTTTTTTACTTAAAGGAAATTTTCGGATAACCTGAAATAAACATATTTGTTCATTTTCATTATGGTGTCAATTAATTTAATGCATTAGGTTTCTCCTGTAATATGTTTTCAAACAGTGGCAAAAAGATGCCACTTTAAAAAACAAGACTCCAATCACTCCAAAGGCCCAAATCCACTAGCAAACCCTGCAAAATGAAGACAGCTAAAACCGGAAGTATATACAGAATGTAGATACAGATGTCAGCTTGCTAGTTACAAAATAAAGAGACTCCTACTCTGTACCAGTACTACCAACAACAGCATAGGATCGGAGCCATTCAACTGCAAGCTGTGAAGAGAGTAGGCGACTGTTCTGGGGAAGGATTAGTTTGTTTTGTTTTCTACTGTTTTCCAGGCTTCTGCTGTCAGCCACAGTCAGAGGCAGGGCACGAGACTATACTGACCTGTGCTGTGAAACAGCACAGCCATTATTACTATGCAATGTTTTCCCAAAACTGATCTTCATCATTCTAAGGAATTCTAATTCTTATTCTTTTTACTACTGTTGTGACAACAGTTTATCTAAAAAATGTAACTTTGCATCTGGCAGCCTCTTGGACTCAAGGCGAAGAAGACAGCTACCAGAAAAATGTAGCTTAAGAGACAGAACACATCCCACCTCCTGCAAAATTTAACTCATCTTAGAACTTTAAGGAGCCACATCTGTTACTCACCCCAATATTTGCATTGCTGCAGCAAGGAGAAGCCTGAGGAATGAACCAAAGATTTCAGACAGTTCTAAATAAACTTGTGAATCTTCTAAAAACATTTTGGGAGGAAAAAAGTTAGAATTTGGAATAATTCTCTTTCATTGAAATATGAGTAATTTTGTATGAAGACACAGTCTCCTTGCCTGGACACCCTTACACAGGCAAAAAACAAGGAAGCCCTATTTCATTTGTCTGTGGTCTTTGTTTCTGCCATTATAGCAATACCTATTTTTAAGGTTGACAAGAGTGATAATCACTTAATCCAAGAATCCATTCTGACCCTGAATGACTGACTGGTTTTGCAACAGCAAATCTCACATCAAAAAGTCTGACCAGGGAAGTCAAATAACACCTCTGCTTTCCCATTATTCATTTTTTTTAAGGCAAGGAAAGTGGCTGAGTAGTCTGGTTTCACAGGACCTGGTAAGAGAAGATGTCGCAAGAAATCCTTGTAATGCTAATGACTGATAGGACACAAGATGCCAATTAATTGAAATACCTTTAGAAAAATATGAAATGTTTCATTCAGTAAGGAAGACGTCTTTCCTTAAGGAATTATTTCAGCTTTTCAGATAAGTAAAGAATGTTAGTCAAGCTCATTTAAACTCATCAAACACTGCCATAAATACAAAGCTCTGTCATGGTTTCTACGAACACATGAAAAATGACAAGTTTCTTCAGGGTTTGTTTGTCTGAATAATGTTGAATGATTTCCATTTCTTCTTTTGTGCAAACAAGATGCAAATACTTGCCACAGTATTTAGGCTTGGCTTCATTCTACACAACTCAAATGTTTTCATGTTCATTTCTGGATAGTTGCAGAAGTAAAAGCATATTTAATTCCATTAAATTTTAGAGCTTATTCAAACAAAAATTATTTGACTAAAAAAAATCCATTTCAGTACCTTCTATAATCTAAATCCAAACTTAAAGATGACATTAATTTTAAGATATGTAGCCTGATTTTTTAACCCACATCTTAGGTAGAAAGCTGTGTGCAAACTGAAAGTGCAAATGTTGCGTTGTTAATTGACAGCATCTATTTTTATACACTTGTATAAATTTCCATTTATTGCTAACAGTGGAGTATGGTTTGTAAATTGAAGTAAATCTTTTGATTTATTTTACTCATGACTCAACTCCATTGTTTTCTCCTGCAATGCTGGACAACTTCAGTAGTCAGTAAAAGTGAAGCGCAAGTCTTGTAGAGTATTGTTGAACCACATGGTGCCTTCTGTGAATAATCCATGTGCTTTTTGACAACTCCCCACTTTCCCCTGGATTCTGAAGATTCTCAGCCATTATTTCTTTGGATAATTAAATTACATGATTAAGCAAATCACCAACAATGTGCAGAGTTTGCCTCTAAGTGGAGCAGAAATATTATAAAGAATCAACACTTTCTCAACATTTGGACGCTGACTTGGGAAAAGGATCCAATCCTGAGATGAAGATGGTGAAGATTAGCTTGCATACAAGTATGATTGGCCAAATGAACACAAGGAAGGATACCAGAAGGACACATGACTGCTACTATGTCCTAACACAGAAAACATCTTTCTTTCAGAGGTCCTTCTTCTCACATCACATCTGACAAACAGAGAAAGCAGCTCATCCTCACACCTTGACTGTTTGTCCTGATTTTGATTACTAAGCTTGTAAGTAAATACTGTTTATGTCAAAGCCAGAGCCTGGACACCAGACTCATGGGTCAGCTCTGCCAAGCAAGTGATGGTTACCAAAAGGAATAGCAATACAACTAGAAATGGAAAAATACTGAGGGAGAAACACATACTGGTTGCCTCAACTGAAAATGCAAACTTTCTCAGAGGGGAACAGGGCAGCTAGGGATGCTCATGCCACCAGCTGTCCAGCAGAGCACAATGACACATATCTGTAACTGTGAGACTATCTCGATCCTCCCCAACAGTCAGCACAATGCCTTGCATGGGATTTGAAGGAAATTTAATGTTCATCAAGGAAACCCAAGTTCACATCTGGGTTTTAAGTACCACAACAGAGAAAGTCAGGAAAGAACTGCAGCTAAGACACTG
Organism: Buphagus erythrorhynchus; assembly: GCA_013400855.1. Taxonomy (NCBI): domain Eukaryota; kingdom Metazoa; phylum Chordata; class Aves; order Passeriformes; family Sturnidae; genus Buphagus; species Buphagus erythrorhynchus. The sequence goes on along the minus strand of VZTT01058478.1, from coordinate 112,604 downwards.
CTGAAGCCACATCAATCTTAAGCACATCTAAAGGGCTTTGATGGAGTCTTTCAATACAAATTATTTCAGGCAAGCAGATCAAAATTCCTAGGTGTCTTTTGGAAGAAAAAAACTGTGGTAAGTGGAAAAGGGCTAGGATATATGCCACTGACTAAACCTAAAAATCAGTACACTAAAAAAAGAAATGGGGAGAGGTAGGGAGATGTAGCCGAAGTGTTTCTCATAAATAATGCAGATGCAGACTCTGTGATAAATTTAATTTCTCTGATGGGTAAAATGTATGCTAAATGGTTTGACCACTGACCACAGAAAAAGACTGACACACAATGCAAGTAATGAAAGAGTTAAAGGATGGTAGGCTAATTAAATGAGGCCTGCACAGCTTAATGGGAAACAGATCTTGTCAAAGGATGTAAGGTATCATTTCATTAACATACATGTTGCTTATTAAACATAGCTATAAAGATTCCTTCACAGACTTCAATGAAACAGCTGATTTAGAATCTTCGCTACACTCAGAAACTAGCATATGCAAAGGAAAAAAGTGCAAAATTAACACTGGCTTACAAATATGAAAAATACATGTTGAGAACATTGCGATCAGAAGATAAGGTACCCTGGTAACTGTTCCTGAGAAAATGCTAAGGGAAGTTAGAAATAAAAGACAAAGTAAACATGTAAATCTTTAAAACTGACTTACTGTAAAACAAAAATAGTGGATAATGACTAGCCAATAAGTAAGATATTATACAAATTTTTTGTTTATGCTATGCTACATATTCAAAATAATGTTTTTACCAAAAATTTCCTTCTATAGAATTGCTATCCCAATTAGAACAAAGAAAGACTTCCTAAAAACAGACTTCAATACTTTTTTCTCTCTTCATCTTTTACTCTATGATTACAGGGTTAGCTTCTGGCCCCTCTGCCCTGAACACATTGTTATATTTTCTGTATTTTCCTGTATTTTTGTAATTTGCTGCAAATGCAGTTGCTTGCAAATAATAATCTTCACAGTACTAGACTGAGACATAATCAGAGTGATCATTTTAGGATAAAATTGTAGCTAAATATCATCCAGTTTCAGAAATCCAACTTGAAAACTCCAGGATCAGACGTGCTCAAAACACAGGCCTAACTATAAAAATCACTGCTGAGTTGTCCTCAATTACAAAATGAAAAGAAATATTTCACCCTGAGCATTAAAAAACCCCAGAACAAGTATCCACTTACTGAAAACTGAGAGAAGGAAATCGTCCTGCATCAGACACTAAGCAGTAGAAACATTTTTCTCACAAATGGCTTTTTCTCTACAATCGGCTCAATTTTAAGAATTTCTTCCCTATTCTCCTCCGTATGCACTATAATTTGTTCCAACTTTAACAAACAGGGTCACAGTGTAACAAATAAAAGCCTCCTTTACTACCCACTCATCTGTTACCACGGCAACAATCTCTGCATATACTGAATGAGACAAGAGTCATCTGGAAAAATACTATGCAATTGTGTACTACTGCTATGCTGTAATACAGAAGTACAAGAGCTAACTTCTCAGTGCTTATACACTTCTAATTTTTGTTTCAGATGATACTATGGTGAAGTGCTTGGGGCTTTTTAAAGCTGTTTGGGAAAAAGCAGGATTACTCCTTTGTTGGCCGGCACTAAACTCCGTGTCAGCTGTGAGCAGAGCTGCAATCTCCAGAGCTGCAGCACAGAAACCTACTATGAAACAGTGTAAGTAACCCTTTGCCATGGTAAATTTTCCTTCTTCAGCACAGCTTACTACGGAGCAATTTGTAACTGGTACTTTGAGATTACCAGCAAGAGAGATCTTGAATTTGGCAGCACCTTAACTGCATGGAAAAATATTTTTTAGTAATGACAACCAAGCCACTCCGCCTGCCTGCAATCTGAATTTTAATATGTCAGCAGTTTATTAGGAGGGAGTGAGGGGGGAAGGAGCCAGATAAACTGTGGCCCCTAAGCTCTTCCGTTAATTCACTCATTGTAAGATTGAAGGCTGCACAACTTAATCTAAACAGGTTTGCTCTTCCCACCTGCTCTCTGAACATCAGCAGGGATGACAACAGCCTAACAAAAAAATCAAGTTAGCTCTTGCACAGAATATCAATCATAAGGAGAAAAAAAAAGTAAGAATAGCCTTTACTATATACAGAGCACCAATTATTCTGCAGGAACAGCACTCTTCAAGTGATGGCTGAATTTGGAAAGCAATGCTACCAAGTTCAACCCCCAAAATACAAAATCTGAAAGGCTCCATATAGCTAAGTCTGGATGGATTTTCACATGGGTAGAACACAGTATTTATTTGCCATTTTGGCAAGTTCCCTATCACATTTCTGATTTCCACAACAGCAGACTCAACTCCTCAAAGCTAAAGCAAAGGACAAAAAATACTCCTTATTTTCTTTAATACTTTTTCAAACACCTGAATTCCATTCCTCTTTAAAAGCCTTCTCAACAATAATTCAGTCTGAGACAGAACATTGAAAATTAAAAGATATAAAGTGGAGTAACTTGAAAGCTACAAGTAACTAAGAAAAAAATCTGTCTTGTGGAAAATGTTAGGCAACCTTAAGTACAGGTGGTACATTCTGAGCCAGCTACAAGAAAGAAAGGCAAGTTATACAAAGCAGTCCAATGTTTATGAGTTGGGACTTCTCCAATCATGCATCTCAATACAGCCAAATGCAAGGTCAGACATCTAGGAACACAGAATAGAGGTCACACTTACAGGACGGAGAACTGAACCCTGGAAGTCAGTGACTCTGAAAAGAACAATGGATCATATTGGATAATCAGCTTAACCTGAGCTCACAGCCAGCTTCTGTGGCAAGGAGTCCACAAAGACACTGGATATTTACACACCAAAGTAACGAGTAGAAGTCAAAATGAGTGAAATGTCTCTGCGAAAAACAGTGCTGAAAGAGTGCTTCTGGGACAGCCAGTGCTTGTCATTTCACCACCACAAAAAGATACTAAAACTAAGAAATGTTCAGAAAAAGGTCACCAAAAAACAAACCAACCACCACAGAAATGTTCTCAAAATGAGAATTCAGTGCTTAATTTCATTTACTCAAGTAAAGCCTAAACCATGGTCTGCAAGTAGCTACAGGAAAAAAACACTGAACTTATTACTAATGGAGTAGAGAATGTAATAAAAGCAATACCTGGACCCAAAGATAGTCGAGGTATATAGTAAAGGTACATACTTTCAAGTTAGGATTCATATTGGCTGAAACTAAATTTGTCAACATCATTAAAGTTTCATCATCCTAAGTCTTCAAAGCAAGATTGTATGTCTGAAGTACATTTTTGTTCAAACACAAGTTACAGACCTCAAATGGAAACTACTGAATCAAATGTTTGGTCTGTGATCCCTGTGGGCCTTGAAGAATAGTCATGTATGTTATAAGGAGCTTGGAGAACAAACTATAGTTTCCACTCATGCTTTATCTTGAGGAGAAACAGGCATGAAGTTTTCATATCTAAAGCAACTATTCAAACAAGGGTCCCTGAATTCCTCAATAAACAGAAACATATTAATCTGTTAGAGAACAAAATTAATTACCCCATTAGTTATGGTTAAATATATAATTTCCAGAAAGAGAAAAATGCAATACTTGCTTAGGTAACTTAACACATACTAAGCACAAAGCAACTGTTGTGCAAAATTGCCATACATTGCATTTTCTCTAAAGGCTTTCTTACAGGATAGCCTTGTTCCTTTCCAGAGAAGGGGAAAAAAATCCCAGCAAAATATCAAACAAACAAAACAACAAAAAGTCAGACAAAAAAGCCTCCAGTTCCACAAATTAACACACACACTAAATTCAACGCTGCTCTCAATCTTTACCTGCTCCTGAACATCTTCAAACTCTGAACTAAGCAGCTCTATGAAGATGGGGACAGCTCCAGCTTGGATCACTATTCGAGTCTGAAGGGAATTTCCCGAGGCAATATTTGTCAGCACCCACGCAGCTTCAAACTGGAAAACAAAATACAAGTCAGTTTACTAGGAGCTTTCTATGCCACACCAAACATGGAGACTAAATGTCTTTTAAAACCAGAGAGATCTGCTAGATTTGGCATAGGAAAAACACAAGATATTACTAATTAACAGACAATTTGCAAAGAACCAGAATCATGTGTTTAAGAGTTATCACTGTCACTAGAAACAAATATTTGCAGCAGTTCCTTATGAGAACATCGGGTTTGCTGTGGCTTTTCAAACCTTTTTTTTTTTTGCCATGCATTTATGTTACCTTTGCCTTTCTTACTGGCTAAGAACCTGTACACAAAACAATGTGCTTTCCCGCGACGTGACACCTGTATTCACTGAATCACCAGTGTTACTCCTGAAGATGTAGGAGAAGACATTGTTTGACAAAACTTCATGGATATGAAGCAAATAAAGATCTAAAAGAGATTTCTAAAAAACTCAACCAAACAAAAAACAGATTTCTAAAAAGCAACTCAAAGTTCTTCTCGTCAACTCTGGTGAACAGTACTGATGCCAAATGTTATTAGTGTATGATGTTTTTACTCACAACTTAAAGCAAAAGTGAGATCCTGAACACTTTGCATCTTGTAACTGGTTTTGTCATTTATTATTTTAATCTCAACTTGCAAAAGCATTAACTTTTTTAAATGAAATGCAAATTTTAAACCTACCTGAGACCTCAGGCCTCAGAAAACACAGGTTCTTGAAATCCACATTTGAGTAGATTTCTGCATGCTTTCAGCGCAAATTTACATTTTATCAGGTACATTCAGAATCTGTAGATTTAAAGATTCAACTGCTAAAAGTTGAATGAAAAGTAAAAACCAACAAACAGTAAAAATGGAAAACTGTAATCTATAAATGACCAATTTTGACATTACCAAAAGATGCTGATCTAGCAGTATTCCAGTGGAAATACTGACGTACTCCAAAAACCATCTGTCTCTGAACAGCAGCAAGGACTTATATTTAGCGTTTAATCATAAAAACAATTCCTGCTAAGGAGTTGCACCAAATCCTGAAATGTGCCTGAAATAAGAACTCAAGAATTAAGCCTAGACTTCTAAGGCTTTTCTTTTGTGTTATTAAAGACTTTGGTTTTGAAAATATAGTTAATTAATACAATTAATACTGCCCTTCTGATCAACTGAGCATTCTAGTAAGATGTGATCAGAATAAACAATTCCAAAATACATCACTGCAACACAAGGAGTATGGGCTGCAAAATAAAGTAGAAACACACAAAGACAAAACTGCAAGATTCATCATTAATGAACAAGAAGCAAAACAGTGTGACCAGAGCAACAGGCCAACATAACATGTTGCTTTCCTGTAATTCTACTTTCTCTGAAGTGAGGATCCAGTGTTCTGAGGTACTATTACTCATCTTTCAACCACAGAGGTTTCTTATCCATATTTTAAAGTTTGTCCTCTAGCCTCCTACTGGTACCACCAGCTTGAACAATTCACAGCCTGGAGACTCACACAGTCTCCACTGTAAGTCACAGAAATGTTAGAGAGTGACAGTTTCTCTCCTCCTTCTCTGTGGACACCTGATACTCCAGGATGTATAAATTAAGGAACAGTCATACGTTAATGGCAAAGACATCAGTGTGATGCTGTTCTTTTTTAAGATTCCTCTCCCCACATGAGACAAATGTACTTGTTCATGTATAGCTAGTGTCCCTGGAGAACAGGAGAGCTTTTTTTAAGTCTTCCATTCACCTTGAGTAAAAACAAGATAAGATAGAGGAATTCCTAACAAATTGGGCCTTCCTATCACTGATGTCAGAGGTCTAAGTTTTTACAAGATAGTCCACTGACAACACAGAAGAAAAACAGACCATCAATTCCCATAAAGTTCCAAATTCATTAACATGGAAGTTACTATATTCAATATCTACCATACAAGCAGTTACAAATTATACTTCACTGTCTCAGAATGAGTTGAAAATCCTTTCCTCCTATAGCTAGACCTACCGTTAGAAATGCCTAGAATGCCAAGCCCAAAGGAGTATTTTTGGAAACAATGACAGAGCAAATACAAATATTAAAAAGTGAGGTCCAGAGAACTCCCCAGATGATCACAGCAAAAGTTCTACCTGCAGACCCTAAACTGCCAAGCAGGCAGAGAGATTTGGCAAGATGGAGGAAAATTACCCAGGTAGAATGGAATATCAAGAGCAGCATACTAAAGCTTGTATTTTCACTGCTTTCCTACAAACTCTTTAAGATAAGTTTGCACATTTCCACTCTGACTGATTTTTCCTATTTCCATGTAAAAATCAATACATGTTACACCAATAAGGCCACAAGAATTGCTTCCATTTATCTGCCTGTCTTAGGTTTCTATGCTAGACCTTATAAGTAATAAAAGGCTTCCATTTTTTTTTTTTTACATCAGAGAGCTTAAAAATTTTCAATTGGAGCTGCAAACCAACCATCTTAAATCTGATATATATTCTTAGTTACTGTCCCCAGACTCCTTAAAGGAAGCTAACAGACCTCTGGAATTCTGTGCATAACGATTTGAAAAGTAATACCTGCAAATTATTTCTCTATGTGTAAAAAACCTGTAATTTTTTGCATATTTTCAGTCAACAAAATTTAGATTTCACACTGCATTCAAAAACCTGTTGCCTTATGCATTTTGAAAGAACACTGATTCTAATCTAAGTGCTATATTTAATGGTTACATGTTAACATATTTTTTCCTTAACCAGATGATTTGTTTTCTTTCACTTTGTATTAGCTAAGACAGCTGGAAATAAGACAAAGGTCTAAGAAAAATTAACCACCATTGTAGCACACAAAATGCAGTTTTTTGAAACCACAGTAAGGTTTCCACCTTTTTATGGTTATCATTACAGACTGTATTTCTAATTCTAAACTTTTTTTAACTTTGATTAATGTGAATCCTAATTCTAAAGATTTTAAAGTGCCTTCAATTAGTACAAAGAAGACAAACATTAAAGTTTAATAGCTTTTTATCTGTTGAGTTCCAAATTTCAAGCTCTGTTTTTGTTGAAGTCTGAAGACTGCATCCTATCAATCACTTAATGCATGTCAGACATCTCTCTCTCCTGTCCTGCACCCAGAGGTCTTGCCAGAAATTCTGATGACAAAACAGCTTTTGTAACATAGTGAAGAAAGAGAAGACATATAGCTGAACAAATCACTGATTTTTTTCCTATCTACATCACCAAATGCTTTTCTAAACTAGGAAGACAGATACATTCATATTTTTATACCTGTAATGTACAGTTTTCTTTTCGCTTCAGGAACTCCACAAACCTGGCCACCACTCCTTGTGTGCTTATGACTTCGTCTATTGGAGGATTTGGTTCTGTTTAAAATAAGAAGTTAAATTAAATACTTTCATTTCTTTGTAAGGAAATTCTCAAATTACTGCATCAAAACAATATCCAGTGACATTACTGACTACTCTTTTCTTGGAGTGTGCTCTTTTTCTACAATACTTCACTAAAAGGCAACTGATTCCTATCTGCCAATTTAAGAAAACTCCAGAGTACAAGGTAATAAAATAACATGATTCAATGCACTGATGCACTCAGTAGTTTAGGCCGACAGATTTCAGAGCAGCAGCTCTGTGCAGTCACTCTGGCATCCACACGCGCAGAAGAACTTTGGTATATCAGCATGTTTGGGCCACAGAGACACCGCCTACAACACTTAAACCTACATCCAAGAGGAGATCTCACATCTGCAACAGTCAGTATAGATTTCAAGAAAAGAAGCAACTATTACATACATCAAGCTGACATTGTGTCAAGCAGAGCTTGACCCAGAAATTTCAGTGTGAAACTCAATTTTAATTGCTGTCAAAGTAAAACCACATGCTAGGGAGGCTTCTACAGTTTTCTCTAAGTAATTTCAGCCCTTACCTTTAGAAAGCAGCTTTCGGAACTTCTGGGTGGCTGAGAGCTGCTGTTCTGGACTATTGGAGAAAATCATCTCAATCATATCAGCAGTGATGACTGCACTCTAACATTTCGGTGGGGAAACAGAATGAAAGTGATAGACAGCAAAATGAGAAAAAATCTGGAATTAGCGACAAACAGGTTACATTTGCTAAAACAGTATGAGGTTTATTTCTTATTAAAAAAAAACATTATAATGGTAAAACCATTATGGACAACAAAGGAATCATTATATATGTACATCTACATAAGGCAGCATCATTCTCAAGTGCAGCTTTGCTTTACTGAAAAGCTAAAATTCAAATTTTCCTCAAGAAATGACAAGAAAATTACTCTTCAGAATTTTTCAGAGGTATTCTCTCCCTTCCTCTAAAATAAATGTAAAATTGTCAGCTTTAACAAAAAGTAATTATGTTAGCATTTAGATTTCCCTAACATGTACATTTTTACTTACTCTCTTACATCAAAACGTATAGGACCTGTCATTTCTAGAAGAGTTGACAAACCTAATGCTTGTTATCAACATCAAGTAGAGGTATTACATTTCCATCATGCTGATGGATTCCAATATGACTACATTAAATCAGCAACCTTTCTTATGCTAGGTAAAATCTGACATTCTGTTCACCACATATAAAGAAACATGGAAAGAAACATAAGAAAAGTCAGATTTTTTTTCTTCCACTTCTAATCTAAATCTTCAGATGCATCTGATCCCAACCCTTAGACAGACAGGGAGACAGATGACAGTGCTGAAAATACTTAAGCATTGTCTGTAACAGCCAACAGCTCCAACTGTTAAGAGCATGAAATTTGTGGCATTTAACACAGCAAACTGTGTAATGACACTAAATAGCAATTAGGCAAAACCCTTTCCTTACTTTTTACTCTCTACTTGTTTAATATAAGCTTCCACACAAATGATTAATGGTATTTAGGACTTGCCTGATATTTGAATACTATCTTGAAGAGTAAAACCATATATTCTATTATTGATCTACCACGCTGTTTATAAGCATTTCTCTGTTTCTCAGTAATTTTCAAGGCTCATATAACCACCAACAGCTCAGCCTGATTTCTATGGAAACATCACTTGCATACTCTGAACACAGACATTGTGAAGATCAGCAACACTTTTAAGTGAGAACTGCACTTTCCTTAAATTTTTCTGTTATAGAATTGTGTTGGGGGTTGAATTTTCCCTTTTCTTTCTGTGGAATTTTTCCCATTGATGTGCTGAGTATTTGGGTCTACACCCATGAGCTCAGTTAACAGTTTTCTCTCGAAGGGGGCGGGGGGAGAGGGGCAACACCGGAAAAGAAGAG
>VZTT01058478.1:89801-103308 GCA_013400855.1 Buphagus erythrorhynchus | reverse complement strand
TCTCCCGCATCTCCTACCGACTTCAACACGTCCTTTGGAGCATCAGGACTGACCCTGCGCTGGGACCTGTGAGCGGCTTCTCCCCTCTGCCCTTTCCCCCTGTGGGACACAGACGCCATTCCCCGCAGTGCCCCTCCAACCACGTGGAGTCCACCGCCTCTTCCGTGCTCGCTGGAACATCAGAGGGGTAACCACACCACAAAGGGGTCCACAACCAGAACTGTTTACTGTTTACGGGGCTTCCTGCTCTGTTGCTGTTGATCTTGCCATTATTGTTGTGTTTCTGTTTCTCTCTCTATATATATATATATCAGTAAAGGACTGTTATTCCTACCCCCATATCTCTGCCTGAGAGCTCTTTAATTTCGAAAAAATCATAGTAAAGGAAAGAAGGGAGAAAGGGGGGTTTATACTCTCCTTTAAAAGGGAGGCTCTTGTCCCTTCTAGCAGATACCTGTCTTTTCAAACCAAGACAAACTGAAACCCTTATGATTTTTCTTTCCAGGGAGAAAGTAAAAAAGTCTAATTCCCACATGAAGTGTTCTTCTGTAGTTTTAAAATCTAGCATAGAAAGGAGTTCAAGGCCTCATGCAAACAGTTAAGCTAGGTCTAGCAGTGTTTCCAACACTTTGGTTAAGAAAGGTGCCACTTGAAAGTCTGCTAAGAAAGATTTCCACTGAGCCCCTTCTCAACTTTGTAAATTGCAATAACACACTGCCTGATTTGTATTTTCATACTTTAAGCAGTATGAATTTCAGATTAAAAAAACTCTGGGCAACAGTTGATAGAATCACCTGTAATGAACACTAAATCCAGGAAGTGATCAGCCTGCCAGGAGAATGATATTTTATTTAACTTTCTTGAGCACATATCCTCTGAAAAACCACTCACTATATATCCCTAGCATTCTTCTCTCATATAATGTGTTTCAGGGCGGTTCATTGAAACAGGTGTTTCAGAGCTGTCCATCTCTGAATGTATTCTTCATATCATTCTGGAATTTCATTCCCATTGCATCACTGCACGACAGACTTGCCCAGATTCAACCAACATTGTATTCATTTCTCATCACTTACAGAAGTCATCTCCATGTTGTTCACCTGAGCCTCATGGAAGCCCCCATCCGACATCACTTCCTCCTCCGCTTCTTCCTCAGCTGTTGCAACATTTCGGCGTTTAAACAACTAAAGAGAGAAAGTACTTAACATATACATATATTTATTATATATTACATATATATGTGTTTAATATATATTACATATATATATTTAATATATATTACAAAGTCAATACATACACAGCATGTTGCGTTAGGCTGATACAGAAACTACACAGGCTATCACCTGAGAGAAGGCAGTAGGCAGTACACTGGCTACAGGACTTCAACTGACAGCACATGGAGAAAGCTTAGCCATGGAGTAAATGAAAACAGCAGTGTGCTAAAATATAGGTTCCTAACATTTCTGGAAAATGTTCACTGATATCCACTTCTTTTCTTCATCATCTGCCTCCATCTACAAGCTGTCTAGCTTGCACACCATTGCTTTCTTGCAGAGGATGCTGGGGTTCAAAGACCTGATAAATTCCTGTGTATTACACATCTTCATACAACACCTGCAGGGGCTCTGACAGTCAAGTTACAGTGGCAAAGAGCGCTTTGGAGAATGATCATACCTGGATGAGCAGAATTTGGTTGTTATGACTTAGAGAAGGTACCCAGTTTAAGATGACATGAGAAGAGCTGGAGAAGCTACAGCTACTGGTCAGACAATTTGTTCAAACCCTCTGTCTACTCTGGCCAGTGTTACACCTGAGTGAATGAGGAGCACTCTATGTCTTGTAGAGGTCTTGTAGAGCCTGCAGAAGAGGCAGTGAAGTGTGCAATTGACTCTGATTTCAGACTGACTGTGTATGAATTTGGAGGGCAGAACAACTAAGAAGGTGCTTGGGAGAAGCAGAGAGGCAGAGACACTGCAAGACAGGACTGTTTAAGGACTGGTCACAGGTATTTCAACTGCTGTGCATTACCTGCTCCTCTCTCTTTTGCTTCCGTAGCTGAAGACCCTCTTCCTCCCGCCTGCGACGCATCTCGTCAGGGTTTAGAGATTTGTTCTTGTAGCTCTTCAGCCGGAAATTCTCTTTTCCTGAGGTTGTCATGACTCCTTCACAATGCAATTTAAAAAAGAAGACAAAATTACTCTTCAACAACACATCATTTATATTGTGTCCACTCCTTAAATTCTGTAGCCATGAACTTGCAGCCACTCTCCCTCTACATTCCATCACCTAACTTCCAATAAAATTTAGAAGGTGGAAAGTAAAATTTCACAGAACTGTCACTTCAGTCTGTCAGTCCTTTACATCAGTCCAACAAACTTTTATTTTATTTTTTCTGAGGCTTCAGAGAGTAAGTAAAATATCTTATTAAGAACTAAAGTCTTTAAGGCAGAGTATGATATAGCCTGGGCTAAAAAGAAAACTGCACTAAAAAATGTTAACATTTCTCCACACAGAGAATTAGCCAAATTACATACTCCTGTCTTTATTCAGAAATTAATGTGTCTTAGCTGCTTTTTAGCTGAATTTACTTTGCATGTGAGTACAGGGGCTTTTTCTTTTTGCACCTCATATCCAATGTTTTGAGTTAATTCAACACAACCCTGTTGAAGAAACTTGAAGAAACCCTGTGTTCTTTCTATCCAGACAAGGCCTACAAGGAAATTGAAACAAAAAGAAAAATGTTAGGTGAAGATGGTTTAACCATTGAAAATGCTCAGTCCTGCAAAGAAAGCAGTGCTATTGTTCCCTCCTCCCCACCCTCAGTCCCTAATCCTGCCACTGTTTATGCAGAGGGGCCTTTTTTCAGTCTGTGATTTCAAAGTACCATTTGTCTTATATAACTTAGTGGGTCAGCATTTATAGCTGCCCATGATGATTTGCACATGTACAACACCACACTTTGGAGTGACTTAGCATAAAGCAGTAGGTGGAGAACTGTGTGGAAAGAACTCATTCTCCTGAAAGCAATGGGTGTGGATTAGGTCTCTACTCTTAGCACTCCATTCTGCTGCTACTTCTCTCCTTACATCATCCCTTTAAATCCAAAAGAGGCTGGGAATCAAGCTCTCAACATGTCTGTTTCCATGCATCTTCACAGAGATGCAGAGTCTCCAACATATTGTAAATCCTGCAACACAAAATTTAGGAAGCTGCACTATATAAAAAGTTACTCTACAGGACTTTTAAAGGTCTCTTTCAAATGCTCTAATGTGCTGTATTAAATAAGCTACCTACCTCAAATTCCATAAGCACAGAATCACCAGATGATAAATGATCTCCTGTGCACTTTTTACTTTAAAATGGAGCAACATGAGTCTATACAGATTCTCAACAGCTTAGGTTTCTTCTTTAAAATACATCAAATGACGTATATCAAGTCTACTCTAACTACTCTTCTTTCTAACTATTCTTCTTTTCTAACTCTCTTACAAAGAGTTGTAAGAGAATTAAAAAAAAAAAAAGATACTCAAATATGCTTCTTGTTAGAGACTCTTTTTAAGTTGCTGCTACCTGATAACCATTTATAAAAATTCTGACGATCAGAAAGCTTTCACAGAAAACATTTTGGACATCACTTCATGTGTTACTATACTCTGACAATTGAAATTTAAAAAACTGTTCAGGGACACAGAACTACTACATTGATTGTCAATCAGTCACAGATTGCACTGAATGCAACATAACAACCTGAGCATGTAAGTAAGCAATTCAGCAGCCTTATTTTGTTGAAAAGGCTCTCCTGAATTGGCCTTTTTTTTAAATAAAGGTACAACAAAAAGATAAATCTCAGAGTGCCAAAAGTTCCCTACATCTTTCTTAACAGCTTTGAGACCCACTTCCTTCTGTGTTTACATGTTTGAGTTTCAAGTGTTTGTATTTCTTACAGTATGCTTGGCAATTATAAGTTCTTCACATTTTTAGTTTAAGTGACGACTGCCTGTATATTAAACACACATACTATTTGACTAAGCCTGGGATTTTAACTGTAAAAAGAAGTTCAGTCAACAAATACTCAAAATTTCTTTCATTCCTAAAATATTTTGAACAAAGTATTCCATATACTTTACAATAAGCAAGTTGAACTCAAACACCAGGTGGACAACCATGAGCTAGAAGGAAATTCCTAACAGGAAAATGGCTTTGCAGACACTCTGGTCATCCTGTCCCTGACCATGAACAAACACATACACTACAGCCCAGATAACATCTCAGGCCTTCCATACTGTTATTAATAATTCTCCATTTTTGTCTGAAATCTGTCTTCTCCAATTCATAACATTGTATTTGCCTTTATTTGGGATTTCAGGACTTTGGTAACTCCTTTGATAAACACCTGTGGTCAATTCACACCTTCACTTTCAATACCTACAAGTTCTTAATTTAACTGAATTCTCAACAGGGAATATCTTCATCCCTTAATACTGAATTTCATCTCTAATTTCTACCATGCAGCCTCCATATAATGTTTCAATGTTTTTAAACATCAATGACACAACCAACTTCATCATAAGTAAGTTTCCTTAAGTGTATTCTTCCTTACTGTACTTATTAACCTAGTTTCCCTCCATCTCCCAATTCGCATATTGATTTTCTTCCAATTAGTTTTGCTTCTGTCTTTAAGGTAATGATTTCCATTTTCCTTTCAGAGTTCTCTTAGCCCCTCCTGTTGTACCTTAAGTCATTGTTTCATTTATTGAAAATACAGATACAGGATTTACTTGTATTCTTTCTCTGACTTTACCGCAAGCCCTCTACCCAACAGCTTCACAGCTATCATCTTTCTTACAGCCTCTCCAAGCCATAGCTGCAGGTTTTGGCTATGCTCATTTCTGACTTTCAAGACAGTTCACTTGGCTGACTAACCCCTTCCTCTATTTCATGAGTAAACCATACACTTAAAATCCTTTCAGAACGGTGTATTGTCTTTTACCTGGGAGTACAAACACCTACCAGCAAATGATAGGAAAGAGATTTTTTTCATTAAAGGTGAAAAGATTAAACTCCCTTCATCACTGAGAAGTTACCAATCCAATCAGACATAGGTTCAGTAACTTACTTTATAGTAGGCTATCACTGATAGTAAATAAACAAAATCCCAGCACATAGCCACATACCTGTTTTATACATCTGTCTGTCCAACCTCTATGACTTAAACCCACAGCTATTTTCTAAAAGTAGTTCTTATGTCCTGAATGTATCTTAAAATCAATTCTTTCTCTACCATTCTTTCACTGGTTTCCTGACTACCGGTGAAAAATTCAATGAGTGCATAAAAGTGTCCATCCAGCCCACACATACTGACAGCATCTTTGGACCTATTCAGAAGTGTGAGCATACAATGGCTTTTTAGGACTAAAAATGTAACAACTCTATGTTAGCTGTTACAGTCATCCAAGGATTGGTTGCTATAAATCTCCTCCTCCTTTCTCGAGGATGTAGCTTTTTCCCCAGACTAAACCACAGAAGCAAAACAACTTCAAATTGTCTCTCTGGTCTTCAGCACCTTTGGTGTGACTTAGTTGAAAATCTTTCAGTGGTCACTTTAAGTTCACCCTTGCAGCAAATAGCAAACCCTGGATCTTCTCTTCATTGTCAAAATTAACTCTATTTCTTGAGAAAATCTGTGGTGGTTGTCATGGAAATATTCTACCCATCTTTTCTTTCCTAAAGATAGCACAATATTGTCCACATTTTTTGATACTCCTGGCTACAGATAAAAACCTCTGGGGACTAGGTAAGGAATTTCCATGGTGTATTTCTTGGGCTTTCATGCAACACCACTCAAGCTCCATATGACACTTTCTCCTTCTCAGTTTGTCTGCCATAAAAACAAATTTTAGCAAAATTAAACCCACTAACTATTCCTGAATGTCTGCATTTCCATAAGGAAAACATGATCCCAAATTTTTTTGCTGATTAAGACATGAACCTATCGAATGTGAATGTGTTTTTAGCACACGTTTCTAGGGGAAAGAAGAAGTACTGCATTTCTCCTTGCTCATCAAGTCAAAGAAACTGAAGCACTGGGAAATACAGGGTCACTTACTGCCATGACCTACCTTGTCCCAAGCAATCATCTAGATAGGAACAAAAATTAACTCCCTGCCTTCTTAAATCAGCTATCACTGTCACTAGACTTAAGGGCCTTGCCAGAAGAAATATCACATGACTAATACTCTTGGATATTCCAGATGTCAGAGGTACCAAGATGTAAAAATAAAGCCCTTACAAATCAAGAGCTGCATAACTGTATATATATAAACTCCATAATTTTTTAAACATGTAAGAGCATATATATACCATGTATACATAATGAAAATAAGGTTACAAAATCCACTCCTGATATTAAAGGCTATTAGAAACAGACTTTCTGTCTTTGGAAATAGGGGCAAAAATAAGGAAAAAAATGTGTTTCAGAAGTGTAGATCTATACATGACATTCTACTTCACAATGGGAATAGGTCAGAAGGGGAAGACTTGAAAATTACAGCAGAATAGGAGTTTGAAGAGAAACAGTGTGATAAATTATCAAAATACTCATGATTTGCCATACTATGTGAGTACATTTCCTAACTGAGGCAGCTGTCAGAAGGAATCACGGGAGACAGACTTGGGAGCTCTGCTGTGCTGTCACACTGCTCTCTCTCCTTTAGATTGCTGCCAGAGAGACACGGAAAAGATATAAGAGGCACTGTGAGCCCTAAAAGGACAACTCGTGTTAGAAATGGCACTGTCAAGATAGAACTCCAAGCAGTGACAAAAGCTGGAATTATTCAAGGGAAGAAATGCACAAAACCTTTACTTCCAAGGAGATTGTAGTTTGTTTAACGGCTCTGCCATGAGATCCTAGATGTACTAGAGAAGAAGTTTTCCCACAACCACATTTCTTGACATCAAGCCAAATACCTACAGCACAGCCTGGACAGATGTTTGAGCAATTCCCTACGCTCTGATTACAAGATACATCACCTTCTGACACTCTTCAGTGTGAGACTAGAAAACCTATCCAATTTAAAAAGCCAACCTGAAAGTGGCACTTGGTCATTCATTGCTCTCATCAACACACTCTCAAAAAAACCCAACATTTTGGCCACAAATGTGTCTGGGATTTTTCCTTATGAAGTGTTGATTTTGTAAAGTCCTTCTGATTTGCTTTCTGTTAATTCACAGGCAACAAGTCAGGATGCTAACAGGAGTATTTAAATCTCATGGAAGTAAATGGTCAGCTTTCCTGGAGAGGACAGACAACAAAAACCTTTCATAATAAAATCATTAATAATACAGGGCATAGAATGATAAAAACATCACCTGGGAATAATGCTATTTCCCTGGAAAAGCTTCTAGAGCAAAATCCTACATCTGGCACCATCCTACAGAGATGAAAACACATCCACTAAGTCTCTATACTGTTGACAGTGTCATCTGAGAGAAAAAGGAAAATAAAGGAAATCAACAGATTGACTTCTCTCTCCACTGCTGTCTCCTGTTGTTTCAAAAACCAGATAAACACTTTGATGAGGTTGTACCTACTTCTTTTGCAAAATTATTTGACAAACCATACCGGCTTATAGAGGTCTGTGGGAATGCCCATCAGTAGAAGCATCCACATAATCTGAGACACAGGAGTATTACTTTCTCTCGGTCCTCTGACTCTTGAAAAGCTCAGGACATCTACAGGAAAGGATATTTAATCATCTTAACTACAAAAAGCTATTGCTCAAGCAAAGCACAGCCAATTTCCAAGACTTCTGCTTACCTTTCTCTAGCTATAAAAGAGAATTGGAAAATACATCTCACGGTCACTTTACAGTATTTGTAAAGACCTGTAAAGTAAGTTTTGCTGATGATGTATCAAACTCTAGCTCTAACAAGGAAACAATCCTGTGAATTTCATTTTCCGTGGTTTATGAAAGCTGCAACAGCCAAACAGAACAAGAAAAAAAACCAAGAAAGTATATTTCTGTATGCATAAAAAAACCCAACCACTAACAGAAACAGAACTACCTGACAATTGGTGCTATCTCAGAAACTGATCTGGCACATCAGCCTGCATTACTATTTAAAACCACTGACAATCACAGACACTTGGACACCTAATTTTTAAAAGTTTGAGGATTGTGTGCTTTTTTTTTTTTCTCTTTTTTGAAGAAACACTGCTGAACAGATTAAGAAGTAATGCATTTACAAGGCTTATTGGAAAACAGTTTTACCAAGGGCACACGCACAATAAAAGATTATATACAGTGTATCTAGCACTTCACTATACATTTACTACCATGAAGATATTTACAAGATGTTTTGAATTCCATTTTTTAAAGGTTCATTTTGACTTAACAAGGCAGCAGATACAGTTTTCAAAGTTCCAGAAAGCTTTTAACTTGAGTGAGAAGGCAAAAAAACTGACTGTCAAAGGCAGGTCAATTTAAAATATAAACATCTTCAAATTTATTAACTGAGACTTTCTGACTTGAGCTGAAAACACAAAATTCCTTTACTGAGTTCAAAGACACTGCAGTGCAATAAATCTGTTTAAATTAAAAAACCCTCACCTTCATTTCTATAACCCCACAGTCCCCAATCAACCTGAAACCAAAAGGTCCCACAAGTCATAACACAAAGCAGCAAGTGGTGGGGAATTAAACTATACAGCCACACAGGATTATACTGACATTAAAAAAAATAACCTTATGTTAATGCGCCCATCCACATGAAACAACAGAAGTGATTATTCCTGTATGCCAAATGAAAATGTAATCTGTTTTTCTGTTAAGAGGAGATACATTTGTATTTTGATCAAGATTACAGCACATCCTCCCCACACTCACAGAATGGGCTGGCCAGTTATGTTTTTTCTGTAAGGTCATAGCTAAAAGAGGGAGTGCTTGAAAATGACATTTGACAGTCATCTATCAGAAAAGAAAGATCACGCTAACATTTCCAAAACTCTAACTTGCCCTAAACATTCTTTATGAGTGAACAAGAGTGCACCTTTCAGAATTTCATACCATGAAAAGAAGAAATCTCTGACAGTTTAAAACAAATTAGGTTAAAAATAAACTAAATTATTAATTAAGTTGACTTCGTAGGTTCAAGTAGCTTTTGTTTAGGGTTGGGAATATCAGGAGGCACTGAAACCAAAGCTACCTCATGCTTCCCATGATGACAAATCTGCCTGCCACAATTGTATTATTTGCTGTGACTCAGCACTGTGGAAGATGTGTGCAAACCCACAAAATAACAGTAAGTCAAAATTCTACTCATTTCATCCTAGCTTTGGACATCAGCAATGGAAGAGTCATACAGCACTGAGGTATTAGCCACATCAAGCCAAAACCCACAGGCACTTCAAGGCTTGGTTATGTTAATTCTGCCTCCCTCATCCCATTTATGCCTCCTACCAAAAGCTCCTGAATCCAACAAACAGCACATTCACAGAGACACTTCTCTTCTCTGATAACTTACCAATACCAAAAAAAAGATAGAATAAGAACACGTAGGTAGTGGAAGAAAGGATTCTGTGGAAGTTCTACAAGATTGTCTTTTAAGAGGCAATCTCACTCTACTTCAGACAAAAACCACAACAACCTAATGTTAATCACAATATTATGATTGGACTTTAGTTATAGACACATATAGTTTGTGATCCACTAATAGGTGACTTGTTTGCCAAAATGACATTTTCATAATTCAACAGGTAAATTTGCTTCCAAGTGTTACCTTAGCACTAAATTTGGTAGGCTTACAAAGCCTTCTTTGGAGATGCGTTCAGGATGTTTAGCCACACAGTATTTATTTTATGGTTATACAATCAGCATATCACTTACAAATAATCTCAACTTTACATAAAATAAAATAAAGATCTGTGTATGTCAAACTAGTTAGTACCCCACAGAACATATGAATCCTCCTGCTGAGCCTGACAAGCACTTCAAACTACCAAATAAAAACAGAAAAACAGAGAAAATAAATACTCTGGATCACATGGAAGCTGGCAGCAGCAGGTGACTGGCTAAATCTTAAGTTTTATGACACACTCTGAAAGCTCAGAGTCCATAACTCTCCACACATATTCAAGAACAGTCGTATTTCTTTCAGTTCCAATGCATTTTAGCAACTGTCTCCTCATGACACTAAGCAACAATTATGTTTCAAGAAAGTATTCACATTATTCCAAACTAAATTTCTTTTGTCATTGAACTCCATTTATTCCTGTCTAACATGAACAAACCAGCTGAAGTGACCCTGTGATGTGCAGTCATTACTTTCTAACACTTTTTCATACCTTCCTGCTACTAACATCCCTTATAAATCAATTCTGGTGAAAGAAAATTTACTGTCACCTGTCTTAGACTGCCTCTACTTTTTATCCTCAAAATGAATTATTAAGTCTGCACAATGTTTAATGCAATGCAAGATATTCAGGAGGTGGCACAATATAATTTCCAGTCCTACTGGTCTACAGATTTTATATTCAGTAGAGGTTTTCAGAGTATTTAGCTTAAAATTACCTCCTCTGTTTTTCCAGAATCCCTTTACCTTGTCCACAATAATTTAAAAGTACTGATATATCTACAGACCTTGCATTCTACTGCTGGCATTTTGTATTGTGAAAACTCCACATTCATTCTCGGAAATAACATCGAGCAGTTTAATCCACTTACTTGCTTAACAGACTTTAAAAACTGTAAGAGGAGGTTTTTTTTCTTCAGAGCAGAAAAAAAGCTGACTTGCTATCATAATGCAGCCTCTATTCTCTGTAATTTACATCAGCATTTCTTTATTCACATTATTATATTATTTAAACAAGTACGTCCATTATGCTTTAGCCCCTTAGTATGAAGCTGAATATTTTTTCTATCAGTTCAGCTTCCACTTGTTATCTGAAAAAGAAGTGGTCTGGTCTTCCTAACTTGTTTGTCCATTTCATCATTCCAGAACCTCCTGTGCAGATATTTCAGCCACTCAGAATACTTCATGAAGTGTGTAATTCCTTTAATGTCTTTTATTTTTCTTGACTTGCTCACAGCCTACTAGGCTTGCTCACTATTCCCTTTGGCCATCAGAAATATTTAAACAAATAAAATAAATTTAGCTATTTGCTGCTGCTCTTCTATTTCTCTTATGTTTCAAATTAGTATTAAAGCCCCTAGACCTAAATCACACTGGTTTTTCTATCTGCTGTATGCTATTTTGGAAAATCTTGATTTCAGTTTTTCAGGAAGGCATCGTTTTGCATCCTTTAACATCTTGCCACAAAAGTTACATTTTGCAACTTAAGAACTTATTTATTTGCCTTTAAGGGTGCACTTTTCTTTTGTGTTCTTAAAGATAGAAGTCAAGCTCCCTCAAGAACTTGTAAAACACTTCAGAAGTAAAAATTCACAACCCTGTGGAGGGACAAACAGAAAGATTTTAAAGCAAGCCTGCAGAAACAGGAACATAAAAGAAAATGTAGCGTTCTATTAACATTAGCTTATTCAACAGAAGGGGAGAAAATAAAAAAAAATTAAAAAAAAAAAAAGAGCACTATATGGAAACACTAAAGCTGAAATAGGAGTATCAAATAACCTGCTTAAATAAACATTTACACTTAGAAATTTCTATAAAGAACCTTTCAGAAACTGCTACAACTGACTGTAGGACTTTTTAGTTCTCATAGTGACTTGGCGCCAGTGCTGTTGCCATGGGCAGTATGCCTTTTCCTTTCCAAATGCACTAAACTGGGACTTCTTGAGGGCCCAGCACTCAGCTGAATATACAGGACCACATGAACATGCTAGCTCTGAAATCATCAACACAGAGAATGTAACATCGGGAAAATCAAGACATGGCACACTGACAGCAAAAGGTGAACACCCTGGTACAGTATCAGAATGAGAGATGGGATGTAACAAAGACTGTTTTGAAGCTGGGGGGCAGATGAGGGATGCCAAGCCCCCAAAAGTCACATCTCTCAGAAATGAAGCATCACTGAATCTGTTTGAAAGACTGTGAAAGGAAAATCCATGCTGAGAAAAACTTCATGTGTCATCTTAAGTTACCGTGCCTCAAGCTACGATTCATTTCCCCTGTGCCTATGGGTAGGTCTAAAGGGTAATTAAAAGGTGCAACCACAGTTCAAGTAGAAACTTCAAAACTTGTTTTGAATGAGCTAGTTCATATGTCAATGCAGGTGGTAACACTGAAAGGAGAACACAATGAAGTTACAATAAAAACAAGGCCAAATACACAAAAGGTCAGTTTGATATAACCTATTAATTTACACAGTGCTTCATTAACTATTCTACTCTAACTACTAATTGCCAGAGGTACGTACCAAATAGCTTTAAAATAAAGAGCTTCTAAGGATAAAGTTGCAATCCCATTTCCTGAGAGCTCATAGACATATCCTAACTTTGTTAAGTCTTTCATTAATATCAAGCAGTCAGAGCAGAAAACACGCCAGCAAACAAAAAATCCAGAGGAACAGCAGCTTGAATAAAGGATAAAGGGACCACTAAACACCACCATTCAGCACCATTTGGGAATTTTGCAGAAACAGCAGCCCGGTATTTTCACAGCTCGTGACGTATCTTTTCAGGCCGGAGTTTCATTTTCATGAAACGCCCTCAAGAGGCAAAGCTTAAAATCATTGTTACATGGACCGCGCTACGGGCAACACAGATTTAGAGACTATGAATGGGCGAGTTTCTGTTGCATATCAAGTCTCCGGAAAAGGACAACTGGAAACGGCTACCAAGCACAAACCTTTCATTGGATGCAGGCAGTCAAAGAAATAACGCTGTGAAATAATGCGAGGCTACGGGGTGATATTTGCAGGCAGATGGCAGAACTTTTTTAAGATCAACTAATACCACTCGGGAAAAAAAATGTAAAAAAGCAAAAGCTTGGAAGATCCGGGAGAAAGTTTCCCTTCCGCTCCACAGAATCAATTAGGTTGGAAAGACCTCTCAGATCACCGAGTGCAACTATGACCGACCCCCACCATGTCAAATAGACCATGACGCTAAGTGCCACGTCCAGTCTTTCCTCTAACACCTCCAGGGATGGTGACTCCACCATCTCCTTGAGCAGCCCATTCCAATTTAAGCACGCTTCTCGTGAAGAAATTCAACCTGATGTCCAAGCTAAACCTCCCGTGGCTCAGCTTACGACGATGTCCTCCCTGCTCGCACCCCGTCCTGCCGTGTGAGCAGCAGCACCGAGTCAGCCCGTCTCGCGGCACGGAGTTGTCCGACTCCGCGCAGCCAACCACGGCGACTTCCAGAGCCAGCGCGCGGCCCCGCCATCGGCACAAGCCAAGAGAGTCCCTCCAGCCACGAGGAGCCTCTCCCTGGGCAGGGCAGGACCGATCCGTCTCTCCCCAGTTCCCCCGCGAGGTGCGGGTCCCGCTCCAGGTCCTGATCCCGGCCCACACGCGCGCGCCGCTCCCGCCGCGCCGGTCCCG
>VZTT01058478.1:17862-89689 GCA_013400855.1 Buphagus erythrorhynchus | reverse complement strand
CCCGAGCCGCCGGCAGCCGATACCCCCCCGGTCCCTCCTCCCGCGGGTATGCGGCCCCGCGCACCGCCTTGCTGCTGTCACGCTCGCTCCGCCGGCGCCGAGGTAAAGGGGCTCCCCCCCGGCCCCCGTACCTGCTGCCGGCCCGGCGCGGCACCGCGCTGTCTCTTCTCGGGCCCGAGGCGCGCGAGCGCCGCTCCTTCCCTCCCTGCCTCCTTCCCTCCCTGCCTGCCCGGCGCTGGCTGGCGGCGGCACTGCGCACGCGCGCGGCGCATCGCGGCGCCCTCTGGGAGGGAGAGCCCTTCCGGCGAGACCGGCCGGCGGCGGCGGCGCCCTCCTCAGGAGGGCGCGGCCCCGAAGGAAAGACTACGACTCCCGGCAAGCAGCGCGCGCCTCCGCGCGGGTGCTCCTCTCCCGCCACGGGGCACGCCGGGAGTTGTAGTGCGATGGGCGGTGGTGCCGCGCCCGGGTGGTTTTGGGGAGCGGGGAGGAAATGCCGCGTCCTTTCCCCGCCTGAGGGGCGGCGGCAGCCGGTCGGGAGAGGCGCGTGCCAGGACACGGAGGCGGTGGTGGTGATGGCGCAATAGCCGCTAATGTCACGGCGGGCGGTGTTAGGCCCCAGCGCGCCGCCCGCCAGCGCCGCCGCCAAGGAGCTGCGTGCCGGGAAGCGCTGAAGGGGGCAGGGGTGCTCCCGGGGCTGTTGTGGGCCAGGATAGCGCAGGGGGCTGATATTTCCACTTTAACTAATGCAGGTGCCGTAGCAGTGGCATCGGTGTCACCGCAGACCGCGGCAAGCAGCAGAGCCATTTCGCTGTGCCACGGGCGATGCCGCGGCAGCCACGGGCACAGCGGCGGCCGCGGGCGCAGTGTCAGCACGAAAAGCCACCACAGCTGCTTGTCAGCCACGGTGCATGATGCGACAGACACGTACATTAGATTGTGTGTGTGATAATTGATAAAAGATTCGTGTTAATCATAGAAGTTTGGAGTTTGTATAAACCAGAATACTTAGATAAAAACATGGACCTAGATAAAGGGAAATAGATGATTAAAACCATTCTCTTTAAATCCACCTATTATAAATATTGTATTTTCTAAGTAAATTGTATTTGATACCAGTTTGTAAAACAAGGTTTTCCACGGCCTGAAAGATTTTGCAAAATCAGATTTCCTGCCTTTATGTAATCAATTGCAACCTGAAAGATTTTGCAAAATCAGATTTCCTGCCTTTGTCTAATCAATTGCAACCTATCTGCTAAGACCAGACTTCCCACTTCTGCTGTTCTTTATCTACCAAGACCAGATGGTTACTTGACAAACAACCCGGAGAACAGTCCCACAGATGTTTCTTTGACCTCCACTGTTTACCTGGCAGAATTCTGACAACTAAAAAATAACAATTCTTGATTACGACAAGGAAAACCATACTATAAAAAGGAGCTGCAAACCAAGTTCGGTGGTGCATGGAGTGGGCAGTGACCCCTCACGACTCCCCAGCGCTGCGTTGCTCTGTCTATATCAAACAAAGCAATCTAAATTTTGCTGAATATCGAGACTTTTGTTTCTCATTTATAACATGTGGCACAGGCGGGCCCGCACATGCACAGAGGAGTACTAGGTGATGGTGGCAGGAGGGAGAGCCCAAGCAGTGCCCGCCAGGCCGCTTCCAGGCCCATCCCAGGAGCTGTCACTCACTAAAAGCCCATTTCGAGAGGCACAGGGGCACAATGGCAGGTGGGAACCCAAAATTAGGACTCAGAGAAGGGAACACTCTGTCCAGCCCCATCCCAGGGGAGCCTCAGCCCCAGAGCACCTTTGGAATTGGGGTTGTAGCTGTATTCAGGGGTGTGGGACACAGGATGGGATGCAGGGGAAGAGCATTTGGGGATTACACAGGATTCATTAGGGAGTGATTAAGGCAGGAACCAGGGGTGATCTAGGGGACATAGAGAAACAAATATAGCACACAGGAATAAAAAGGGGCAGTCACGTGTAAATGGTTTGTGATGGTTTGTCCATGTCCTGCACCTGATCAGTGCAGCTCGTCCTGTCTTCTCATTAAACTCCTTTTGCACTTTGCCCTGGGTGAGGAACTTGTGGCCAGAGCACCATAGGGAGTTGGTACTGGAGGGCTGGAGAGGTTGGGATTGAGGGGCAGCTACTGGGCACTGCCTGAGCCCAGCTGCTGGAAGGAGACACACTGTACCTGTGTATAAATACTTCTGTAAATACACAGATATACACAGATGCTCACTAGTGTACCTCCATCCTGCTCAGCTGGAGCAGGGCGTGGGATGAGGCTGCCAGTGCTCTGTGGGAGTGTTCTGTGTGGCTGGATGTGTCATCTGTGTCCATGTGTATTTGCTTAATTGATGCATGTGTGAATTTGTGCATGTGCCTATTGGGAATACAAACTCCGTCTGGCTATTGCCTGGACATGTGCATGGGGCTGCAGCAGCTTCACCTCTCTCAGGCCACCAGATCTCAGACAATTTTGCCACATCGATAGATACATATATTTGTGTACATATATACATTGGTATATTTCATAGGGCTTCATATAGAAGCAGAGCATTTCCACCCATTGAATTGAGATAAGATAGATTAAAGCAGACAAGCAACAGCTTTCTCCCAAAGCACTTGCACCAAAAAATTAGAAAATAAATAACATTTCTGCTTTTCTTTCAAGGATTTCACGTTTCTTGCACCCTACCTAAGCACATCTGTAATGCAGCAGGAGGTCTGGTTACAGTATTGGTTGGCAGTCCTGATATACCTTGAATCAAATTAGCACAGTTATGGGTGGCAGCAGAGATCTTCAGGTTCCCCTGGTTTTCATAAAAGTCTGGTTTCAGGTGCAGTTGAGCTAATGCAATGTAGGTACAAGGATGAATTCCTGTTTCCTGTCTCTCTGCTCTTCTGCTCCCTTCTCCCCCAAGTACATATTTTCAGGCATGGTGAACTATGTTCATTCTGCATATCTTGTGATAACCTGCCCTTAACATCCAGCACAGATGGCACCTTTTTGGATCACATTCATCACCTGCAGGCAAGGATTTGCAAAACTCGGGGCCTTGTGTAGGGTGAGGCTGTGAGGCAACGTACCAGAGAGAGAGAGACAGGTCCAGGCTGTCTGGGTCTGTGTGGTCACCGAGCAAGGCGTGGAAACAGCAAAAAAAGCACCACCTGAGTTCCAACTGTCTGAAAGCAGAGATATCTGAGACCAGGCTGACATCAGATGCTCATAAAATTAGGACAGAAGGTAGCTTCATTTCTGACAACTTCTGAAGCCCTGAGAGTTTTTGTAATATGAGTTAATTCAGCTGGAGGGAATTTACTCCTAAACCAATACACAATTTTGAGAAGAATTTTTCTTCATGCAAAAGTGAAGCACACCCTCAGCATGTTTTTAAACACAGCCTGAAAAGACGACAACAACATTGAAGGCTGACGAATGACCCTGTGCTGGGGGAGGAAGAGTGGAAGTGGACAAAGTAAACAAAGATCAGTCATCACACTATAACTGGGTAAATTTGAGTTTATGCATAATACCCCTGGCTCTTGCTTTCCCCAGTGCAATGAGATGCCAGAAAATGGTATCACGATAATACAGCCCTTTCTAAAAAAGGCCATGGAGCCAGACTGCTGACCATATTTAGCTCTACTAAATTGCGATTGGCACCAGCAAGCCTCGGTTGTCACCCACTGACATTTTGTTCAGCCCTAAAAATGAAAACAGTTGCCTGCACTGTTTCAAGCCATGAGAGTCACTGGGGACTCACAGATAGGGAAGAGAAAGATAAGGTAAAGTAACAAGTTCATCATGATTTAGGATCTCAAAGCCACCCCAGCCAAAAGGGTTATTCTGTGTTTCTGAGGCAGTTAGAGGTGGCAGCAAACGGCAGCAGGGTCATGAGGGATGTCTGCAGCCAGATGGGGTGAGCACCCACCAGGGAGAAGCAGGGCCTGGCGTATCTGCATCCCTGAACCTCACTGACATGGACGACCTGTCCATACTCATCATCAGTATGAAGTGGTCACTATGGAAGTCACCATGAAATGCTTTAATGGGTCCATGCCTGCAGTAAAACATGACTGCTTTCCTTTGCTCCTTTGCTTCCCCAGGTTTGGCTGAGGTGCTGGGACCTGTACCCTCAGGCTTACTCTTGGTGGCTGGTGGGACCTTTTCATTGTGGAGTGGAGGGATTGAAGCTTAGGAGTCTCCTGGGGATCCCCAGGAGTAGGGCAGGCACCTTTGCCCAGTTCCTCAAGTCTGGGCCATTCCCACTCTCCTTATGTCCACCTCACCTGGAGAGATCAGAAACTCACCGTTGCTGTCTGTGCCAGCTGCTGCATCCAGTGACAATGGGAACTGGGTGACAATTCTAACTGCAGAAACCATAAACTGATGTGGGCACTGAGGCGAGTTAAGTTGTAAAGGGCAAACTTCCATCAGAGAGCAGCAGGGAGCTGATAGAGGGCTGGGGAAGGGGTTTGATCTTTTCCTCTCATGGAGAGGGCACGGAGTACTATTGATTCTGCCTCTCCACTTGTCTGCAAAGTATCACTCCAGGAGTGACAGAGTTAACAAATACATGGGAATAGACAGCTCTGTAAGCTGAGCTACATGGTCACATGCACAGGTTTTATTTTTAACATCCCAAAACTACTTGATGTTTCTGCCTGGGCTTGCTCCGTGTCCTTCTGTTCTCTTCTCTTTCTTTACGTGCAGCTCTCCCTCAGCCACCTCACTTCAGCCCAGCTGAGCACAACCAGGAGAGAAGTGTTTGGTACATGCACATGGACTCTGTGATCAAGGTAAGGCTTTGTAAATAGAGTTGGAGTCTTTTTGGACAAACCTTGATGCAATGTAATGCTTACTGTAGCAAGCTATGAAAATCAAGACATCTTCAAAGCAGCCTTAGTAATTAAGATGAAATAGAATAATCATGAGATGTCTTAAATGACACTATAAAACAGATGCAGCTGGTACCTGTGTGCACTTCTGTGACATACTACTCTAAAAAATAACCCTCCATAGTATATTCAGTGAATTAGCTGTAGTTTGCAACACTGTATGCAGGATTTTAAAAAACTAACATGCTGATTGTAAGATGGGAACTTCAGCAGCAGATCAGATGACAAATAAAAATTCAATTTCTGTTATTTTTAGGAAACTCAGAGAAGACAAGGAGATACAGTAAGAGTCAGAGGAGAGGCAAGAGCAATCTCATGGCAAAAGTGCTTATACTTAAATGAGTTTTGTAGATTGAGACTGCAAACTTTATGTTGGCAATCTAGACTGAATGATGAAGTAAGAATTACAAGAGTTAAAGCTACTGCTGCACCATTTAGTCTTGTGACTGCTCAGCAATTTTTATTAATGAATCTCTTTATTTTTATAGTATGATTTAGATCTTAACCAATAGCTCTGACATTCTTTACACTGGGCACCTTTCAGAAAAGTATGTTAATGAGATGGTTACCAGAGCATAAAATAGAACCTGAGCCCACAGAGAAAAAAACATAGTTTGGACCATTATCCTCCTCCCTTTTTTTTCCTTAAACTGCAATGAAACTGGACCTATTATTTCAAAGCACTTTTTGAATTCAAACCAAGATCAAACCCATTTCCTAGTTACCAATGCAAAGTGAAAGTTTGTTTGACTGTCTACCAAGGACAGCACGGGGATCCCTGACATGTCTGAGGAGCAGCAGAGCAGCTCCCTGTCACAGCCTGCTGATCTGCCTGTGTCTCACAGGACACCCCAACATTCCCAGCGCAAGATGCTGATGCTAAGCTATCCTGCACAATGCCACCAGCCCAGGGGACCATTTCAGCACCTGGAATTTTTGGGTGGGTTTCTCTCAGATGAGCTGTGGCTACATTGCACCAGGTAGAGTGGAGCAAAAAACATTGCTGATCCAGGTCTTTTAGTGGGGAGTGCAGTGCAGGGTTCCCACCAGCAGTGCCCTGTGTTACCTGTGCCTCACTACTCTGAAGTCTCCCTGCTCCTTCTGTAACAGCTTTAGTGCATTTCACCAGACAGAAATCGCACAAGCAAATTTTGGTGCCACTTTACTGCCTGTGTGCAGCACAAATTTTCCAGGCAAGGGGGAGGCCTGACGATGGAACAGCTTCTCTTTGATCTCCATGGTCCTGCATGTCAGGTGTGTCAGGTATAGGAAGCTGAGGAGAAGCTGATGTCCTGTTCTGAGAACCTGAGCAACAGGCATGCTCCAGAAGAAAGGCAAGGAGCATGGATTAAAGTCCTTGCCCAACTGATGCACTATACTGTGGATTTATTTTTTTAAGTATAAAGCAATTCCAACCTGTTCAGTAACTCTGAAATAGTGGTTATTGCTATGAAACACCACAGCCTCATCCAGATGATCCCCAGGTAAGAAATACAGGCAGTAGCTCCCTGATTGTCACAGCTTCATCTTTCCATAGTTGGGTTTATCCAACAAGTCAGTTGTTTCACAGAAAATCTTCTTCCTCCTCATGTCTTATACTAAGGATTTGAAGTTCAGCAGGATTGCTGTGGAATCAAAGTGCCCCTGTAAAATCCATGTGAACTTGTTCAAGATCACCTCAAAAGTAGGTCTTGCTTATGCTCACTAATAGTGTTATTGATGAAGATTTCATCTACACCTTTAATTCTCTCTTTCTACCTGCCCTGAGCCATACCATACTCACTGCCTGCCTCATTTAAAGTTTAGCTGCCAACTTGTATGTACAAGGTCAGTCTAAGTGGCAACTGCAGAGTAGGAGTGCTATGAAGGACAGTGACCCACTGTGCTGAGTGCCAAGGGGGTCACTCAAGCTGTAGCTGTCCCTGCTGTGGATGTTGAGGTGTGGAGTTTGACTTGGTTAGAGGTCTCTGTGATTCCAGGTGGTGGCATTCTTGGATTTGCTTTTTATTTTGTGTCTAAGGAGAGGACTTAAGAGCTCCTGGGATTCATGTACAAATGCAGTACAGTATGGTTTCCAATGGCATAGTGATTTTGTCCTCACCTCTAAGAAATAAAAATATCTGTTTAGCAAAAGGAGGCCCAAGCTTGATTTCTTGACAAGGTTGTTAAGCAAGTAGTGATTGAGAAAATGCGGTGCATGAAAGGAAAAGAAAATCACTAGTTAAAGACTTACTTACTTGGTGTTCTAGAAAATGTGATTGTACAGGTGGCTCTGCCAGGGTTTTTGTGCGGAAGACATGCAACTGCAAGTGAAACATAAGAACCTGAGTATCTCTATGCTTGTCATTTTTGCTTGGCATTTACATATTTGTATAAAATACCATATTTAATTTTATATATTTTCATCTTTCTATACTTTAATTCTACATCTGCCAAATAGAAGCAATAGTATTTTTCAACCTCAAGTGCTCCTCTAGTACTGCAAAGGTAAATTCATTATTGTGAACATTTTCAGATCTAAGATAGTAAATATATTGACATGAAAATTCTTCTATTGTAAGAAAATTAATAACTATATTCTCCTCAAGATTTCAGTATGATAAAGACGAGATAAACATTATATACTAGGTAGCAAGGGTTAAAAGAAATAGAGAACATTGCCTATCTGCTCTATACACTTCACCAAAAGTATTCACATTCCTTCTGTTGTAACATTATATATAACTTCAGCATTCTTGGCTCCAGCACTTGGATGTGAACTTTCACAAGATTTTTTTAGAAGCTTGTTATCATGTTGTAAAATTCAGAAAGGCTGTGTTATGTTCATTTGCAATCTCATCTCAGAGGCACTCTATAGGATCATTATTTGCATTTCTGGTGGCCCTTTTTGATGTTTCTTCAAACTGGGAGGTATTCCTTGATTCTGTGCAAAGAGTTTAGGTACAATGTATGACCTTAGTATGTCAAACATGTCACATGCCAAATGAGAAAACACTTGTATTATTTTGGCTTATTGACTGCAAATTAATTAAATATATGTCTCCTGAAAATAAATTTTAATTGGTTTATAAACTGTAAGTTATTGTCACTGAACAGGTCCATTTCAGACACAGACATAGCTGCTGTTAAAATAGCAGCTGTATATTTTTAAACCTTACTTGATTTGCTGTCATGATGGTCTAAAAATAAAGATTTACCAAAGTCGACAGACTGTGACTGTAATGTGCATTCTTTCTTTACACAGTAGCTTGAACATGATTGAAGTAATCATTTCTGGGTTTTTGTTGTTGTTGTTTCCTAACCCAGACCTTGAGAATTTTGCAAGTTGCAGGGAATCAAGAAGTGTATGAGTTAAGAGAAATGTTTTGTCACCTGACTTATCTGTGTGTCACCTGCCTCTGGATGTTATGTATCAGACCTACTGAGGCAAAATTTGTAAACTTTTTGCTGAGTGTTTTGAGTTTGTAGTTTGCGTACGCACAATAATACCATCAACTAAACCACAGGGCCAACTAAATTTTCAATTAAAATGCAGAGCTTCTGATTACTGGCACGTCAGAATAGAAGAAGCATTCAAACCTGATAAATATCAGAAAGAAACTCTCTGTCCATTCTTCCTGTCCTCTCTGTTCACAAATTTTACAATGAGAAGAGAGGAATAGGTATCTTTTGTCTGAAAAGAGCAGCATATACAAGTTAAAGATGAGGTAAACTGAAGCAAAAAATGCCTGAATAACGAGGAAGACTGATTCTGCATCTTAATGCTGTGATATAGTCACTTTTCATAAACAAAGCATGTATGTTCTTTCTCTTCACATGTTTTGGATGGGATTTATTTCAGTATACAACAATGTGAAAGCAGGCTGCAGGCTCCTTTCCAGAAACTTTGCCATTAGTCCTTTCTGTGTTTTGGAGAACAATAAGGCCTATCCCTCTAATGTAGGGGTTTTTTTTATCAACTATTTCTCCCCAAGAGTTACTTTTGCAGTGGAAAGTATTGTTCACACGGTCGTGTTTTTATTGCAGTGTAATGTACCCAGCCTTCCTCTGACCTTATGCAAGTCATGGCTGGGACTATTTTTAGAGATTGTATTTGCAGCAAAACGCTACAAGAATGAGAGCAGCAAGGATGCTGCCAATGTGAAATAAATCCATCTGTATCTCCTGCTCCTCTGAGGGGCATAAAAGATGTATCTAAACAGCCTAAAGCAGGACAATGCCGCCCCAAACCACATGTATTTAAGGGCTTGTTGTGGCTGAGGCCACCCTGGCCAGCACCCTGATGTCACCTCTGTGCAGAAGCCAGTGCTTCCCAAGGCAAGGCAGAGATGTTATAATGGGAAGTCACAAAGTTTTATTTTCTGCATTTCTGTCTTGAGCTCTTTCCCTGCAAAGGTGAAAGTACCTGAGCCTTATACTTGAGAGTGTACGTTTGTCTCTGAGTAAAGGGACCACCAAGGGTGTGTTCCTTTACTCTGCAGGGCCGAGAGGGAATGGGGTTGATTCATTAGGAGGTGTAAGCAGGTATTGATCACCATTGGAAATTGCAAAAGACGGAACAAAT
This sequence comes from Buphagus erythrorhynchus, assembly GCA_013400855.1. Taxonomy (NCBI): domain Eukaryota; kingdom Metazoa; phylum Chordata; class Aves; order Passeriformes; family Sturnidae; genus Buphagus; species Buphagus erythrorhynchus. The sequence goes on along the minus strand of VZTT01058478.1, from coordinate 80,211 downwards.
GTGCAATTAATGCACATCAGATTTTCAAATGTGAGTGTTGGTATTTAGTGCCGGAACTCACAAGCATTGCCTTTCCCAGACGTCTTTCCTTCTCCGGTGTTGTTCATGACTTCCACTGGCCGGGTGTAAAGGTGTGAAAGACACGAAGTGAAGAGAACACCTTCAAGAAAGAGAAAGGAAGCTCTTCACATAGAATCTCTTCCCCCAGAGCCTGAGCCCACTTCCTCTGCAGCATACCTCTCCTCAGGGCCAAGTCACTTAACCCTAGGTTTGCAAAAGAAAACACATCTAAGGTAAACACTACTGATTTTCTTTAACCCTGGAAAAATTAAAACAAAGTCTAAATTATTTTACTAGCAATATCTATCTTTTCTCAGACCCAAGTGAGAGCCTATGGGGCCTATGATAGTTCCTACTGCATGAAATGTGTGGAGGAAAGATTTGTCAAATTTTTTTCCTATTTTCACATAAAAAGGTAAAGCAGCCTGAGTCCTGTTTGAAAACAAAACTCAAGTTCCTCTTTATCATTAGCTTTTTTCTTTCCACAAAGATTCACAGTGATTCCAGAACCAGGCTGGAATGCAGCTTCAATAGTAAGGAGCAGGAAGTCAAAAACTGGGAGGTTTCTACTTGCAGCAGGTCTTCTATGGTCCAAGTTACTGATACCAGTTGAAGGTATCCAGGGAAGTAGCTCCAAGTCATGACTGAGCAGCCTCTAGTTCTGTAGGTGACTGTATGGAGCTGGCGGTCCCTTTCTCACAGCCTCATTCCCACTGGAAGTGCACGTGAGCACTTCATGTGTGGAAACCAAGTATGAGCATGGAGGGTCTGTGGCCATCCTCATTCCTTCAGACAATAACTCTTGTCTTCTTGTCTTTGCTACACACAGCACCGGGCCCAGAAAGCTCTCCCTGGGCAACACAGGCACTGTGAGCGATGTTTCAGCCGGCACTGCCGTGCACCCATTGAGGTCTCCGTGTCCTGCATGGTGATCAGCTGCCACCTCCACTGCGGGGCCACCTTCCACATGTGCAAGGAGGAGGAGCACAAATTACTCTGCCCCTTGGAGCAGGTGTCCTGCCTCAACTCAGCCTATGGCTGCCCTTTCTCCATGGCCCGCTTTAAGCTGGGGAAGCACCTCCAGGTCTGTCCAGCCAGTGTTGTCTGCTGCTCGATGGAGTGGAACCGCTGGCCAAATGTGGATTCAGACACAACCCTGCACAAGAATATTATGAAAGAGACCTTGAATGAAGAATGTCTGGACACAGCTTTGGCACTCAGAGACCAGAAGATACTTTTCAGGACTTTGAAAATAGCTGAATTATTTCCAGAGTGGAGGAAAAAGGATGAACTGGAAGAACTAATGGATCAAGCCATGGGTGGGGAAGCAGGTGCTGTGGGAGGAGCTGCCTGTGATTCCCAAGAGGGCAATGACCAGTCTGAGCTCAGCCAGCGTGAGCGGGAAGATTTGGCAAAGGACAAAGAGGGAATGGATCTGGGGAGTTACAAAACCTGGGAGAATATTTTCAGCAAAGAGCTTCTCTCTTGCCAGGTAACGGGCTCAGCAACCAGCGCAGGACAAAAGATGGAGGAGGCTTCCAAGAAAACAGCATCAGCCTCTCATGCTGCCAGCTCCACAGGGAAGGCAAAGGGAGGACTTGATGGTGCAGAAGAGGGAAAGAACCAAAAGCCTGAACAAGTTCAACCAAGTAGAGTACTGAATGGACTGGCTCCCTGGCAAGAAGGGGTCCTGGAGAGGCTGAAGAAGGAAGTCAGTGTAGCTGATTACAACATGTATCTGGTACATCATGGAGGAATGCTCATCCGCTTTGGCCAGATGGCTGCTTGCACTCCTAGAGAAAAAGACTTTGTCTATGGGAACTTGGAAGCCCAGGAGGTGAAGACTGTCTATACCTTCAAAGTGCCTGTTAGTTACTGTGGCAAAAGAGCACGACTAGGAGATGCACTGGGCCACAAGATGCCAACTTCAGACAAGTCAGTGGATACCTCAGAACTGGGAATAAATGTAGAAGAACTACCTAAGACAAACATAGTTGAAGCCACACTGCTGTGCGCTCTGGAAAAAGAGCTGAAAGGCCATGAGATCTCTGAAGCAAGAGGTATCGATGGACTCTTTGTGGATTTTGCAACACAGACGTACAACTTTCCTTTGGAGCCCTTCTCCTCCAGTGCAGTTCTAGCAGATATTCTGGATGAAAACAGCCCACCAGAACTGCACATGGAGCTCTACACTGAATGTGTAACCAGAAGACACAACAAAAGCAGTTCAGCTTTCACATTCACTTGCAGCCATTTCTTTAGGAGGGATGAGTTCCCATCCCACTTCAAGAATGTGCACACTGATATCCAGTCATGCCTGGACGGATGGTTCCAGCATCGCTGCCCACTGGCCTACTTGGGATGTCCTTTTGTCCAAAATCACTTCCGCCCTGAGGGACTTAAGGCCAAGGTTATTTACAGCAAGCCTCTCAAGACATTTGCTATTAAGCCAGAGATGGACACCCTTCTCGCTGAACCGGGCAAGTGCAATTCCACAGTGGATAGTCGAGGGAGAAACAAGGACTTGCTGAGCAGCCTCCCAGTGGAAGTGCTCAAATATATCGCAGGATTCCTGGACAGCTTCAGTTTATCTCAGCTATCACAAGTGTCAGTGCTCATGAGGGACATCTGTGCCACTCTTCTTCAAGAGAGGGGAATGGTCCTGCTTCTCTGGGAGAAAAAAAGATATTCCCATGGTGGTACTTCTTGGAGAGCTCGCAAAAAGGCAAGTGACTGTGACACTGGGAAAAAGAGTCATGAGTTCTCTTCAGATAAAACATGGGAATGACAAGAAAAGCTGCTTATAAACGTGCAAATGAGGGGAAGGTTCGTGAGGTTGTGAATTTGCACAAGGGCTTGTTGTGAGGGGCCAGGGCTGTAGAGTGTGGTACATCTGGCAAAAGGATGAAGGTGTAACTAGACATTTTCTGACTAGCTGAAAGTCCCCGCCCAAGCTCATTTTAGGTAACCCTCTTGCATGTGCACCATTTCTAGGCATTGAGGACTAAGAATTCCTGATATTTAAGTATTACCATCCCCATTAAAAATGGCAGGTGGTAAGTAAAGCAGCAAAACCAGCAAGTATGAGGTACATAACAATACAGACCCCATTTTTGTTTGCTATGCCAGCCCTGCACCATCAGAAGTTCATTAGAGTGTCCAGAGTAAGTAATGCACATCCATTGTAACAGAGACAGGCATTTAAAATCCTCGTTTCCTCTCCCCCATTCCTGTTCCCTCTCTTGCATTAGATCTGGCAGTTCAGCAGCCTGTTCTCCAGAGTCCACAACTGGCAGCGCAGCGATGTCCCGAGCATGTCAGAGCACCTGAGGAATTGTCCCTTCTACCAGGCGGAATGCAGGAAGGACCCCGTGCTGCTGACAGGCATGAGCAAATCTCGGGAGCAGACTCAAAAGACTTTGGTCTCTACTTTCAAGCACAGAGTCTGAACAACTTACTTCCCCTCTACCATGCTTCCTCTAGGCATCTTGAGATGAAGATTTGGGGATTCAGGTGTAAAGATTGTTGCTTCCAACTCTCCTTTGGACATACAAAATTGGCTTCTCCCCAGCTGCATTTGAAACCTCTGCATTTTTTTTTCCTGCATTAATTTGTTAAAACTTCAACCACTGCTTACTAACATCACGTGCTTTCTGTTTATGTTTCTGTTTCTGGTTTAATACAGCATCTTGAAGAAAGCAATGAGGATCTTATTTGGAAACAGCATTTTTACCTCCATGAAGGTAGGCTGCTGCTCCTGTACCATGTGCCTGAGGGAAGCAAGAGCAGTAATGTACTTAGCTCAAATAGATCTGAAACACCTTAGTTTTGTCTGGAAAGCCAAGTTCTTGGAGCACAAGTAGATGCCCTCCTGCCTGGCAGACCTAGGGAGTACTAACTTACTCTGCAACATGGGCAAAGGAAAAGGACAACCCAAAATTATGTGAATTAATTAGAACTCCAGTGAGAACTTAGGAATTTGCAGCCACAGACCATTATTTAGGACCCTAAATGTGTGACTAAGGCAGGCACATTTAGTTGAATGCAAGCCTAAAGCTGAGCTCATGGGAGCATTCAAACCAAACTAAAGCAAACAAACTTACTCTTCATTAGAAGTAACCGAGTAGCAAACAATTTTAGAGATTCAGTTGACTTTTTATATGTTAAGGCAACAACTTTCTGTGTTTTATCTGAAAATTCATTAAAGCCATGAAAGAATATTTGAAGTAATTTTTAAAATGCCTTACCAACTCAGTTTTGCAGTTGTAAATTGCAAATTCTAATTGTAAGCAACTGAAAACAGAATGTCAAAGAAATAATATTCTTTTCCATAACAGAAAAGTAATTCAGTAACCCATTCAGTAACAGAATGGATAATATTTGCTTCAGGTAAATGGGCTGGAACATAGGATCTTTTTTTACAGGGCATAAAAGTGATTAGGAATTGGTTTATCTTTTAATAAATACACTAATTTAAACCAGAACATGCTTGCTGAGACAACAGATGAGAGAAAACAGGCATGTTACCAGCAGTGTCTGTCTCATTACACTATTTGAACCCATTTCAGTGGTGCTAGTCAGAAATGCCATGGATGTGGTGGTGGGTGAGATTCCTCTGAAATGGCCATAAATTTACTTGTCAGCTTAGGACAGTTTCTAGCCACTGCACAGCCAAAGGGTGCTGACTCACCCCCTTTCTTTTAAAGCTTATAGCCAGAAGTGTGAGCTCAGGACTGAAGTCTGGCTTTCATCTCTCTGTCTGGGGCAGGCAGCCTTGCTGGAAGCCGGGATATTTGCTGGCCTGAACCACTGCTCTTCTCACCTGGGCTGGCCAGGTGCAAAGTGGCTCAGGCAGATGGATACGTGCCACACTTGCCATCCTCAACCTCTGTGCAGATCTGGGATGAGGTGGCCATGCAAGAAGGAGCCCTCTCTTACCCAGAGATGTTGCTGATGAACCTGAGCTGAGTGCTTGGTAATCAAAGGCGTGAATTTCATGGTGACCAAAACCACCCTGAGTGCAACTCAGCCTTGTCTACACCTGCAGCTTAAGTGGCCCCTGTGAGATTTTTAACCATATCAGGATGTTTTTCATCTCCAGACACACACCCTCAAGAGCATACAGTCTGAGCTGTGAGGACAGTGGAATGGTCCCAGGGAAAAGGAAAAGCAGCACTTTTTCTGCCCCTAGAGATCCGTTCTGGGAAGTCTCATAATGCTTTAACATGAAAATAAACTTCTCTGCACAGGTATCCTGCCCAAAATACAAGTAGCATCCCAGGTTTATGAAGAGGAAACTGAAAGAAATGAACACAGGGAACTTAAGCTGGGCCAGGAGCAGTTAGAATCAGATATTCTGATCCTTCATCCTGAGGCTTAAGCCACTGCACAAAAACAAACTGTCCATCCTTTAAAGCTGCTTATGAAAATTCACCTATCCTCAAAACATTCCATGTAACATGAGCTGCCCAAAATTATCTCCTTGTTTTACCCAGCAAAGTTGACAGATGTGAAAACATACAGCCAGAATTCCTAGACTTCCCAGGTCTCTAAGAATTCCTAAGAGACCTAGAATTCCTAGGCCTCTATATCAAGGCCTCATTCTTCACTTGTCATGTATCTGATTTTGAAAGATGTTGAGCACCCAACTCTAGCTGCAGACCACAGTATCTGCAAGTGCATATCCAAAAACTGGGTACCAGAATCTGTGCTGGGTGCTTGAAAATGGAGCCACTTACTTTTATGGATAACTTGGGGAGGGTGGAAAAAAATGTTGCTTAAATAATAAGGTCTCAGAGTAAGTCAGTGTTCAAGGCTGGTAGGAGACCGTGAAAAATTTCAGCCTGTGAACAATCTCTCACATGATCAACCATTTAGCTGCTGTAAAATGCTATGGCTGCCCTGAAATTTTGGCCTATGTTAGGTGTGAATTTGGCTCATTTTACCTTTAGTGCCAGTGTCACCAACACCACTGCTATTCTGCTCCTGGCTTGCCTTCTGGCAGTTCCAGAGGATTTTGTTCTTGTCACTCCCTGCTCCTGGAGGTGGCATGACTTCAGTTCCAGCCTTACTACAATAGGTTCCACTTCTTCCCTCCACAAGAGGTGCCTGAGTCATGCTTCAGGGGGATGCAACCTTTGAACATCAATGGATGTTGATGGTGCAGGTCAGAGTTAGAAATATTACAACTCTACCTCATGGGATCAGCCAGGGCGTGCATAGAACATCCAGAAGATCGGATCATTTCCCTTCTGGTATTCCTACAGGGCATGCTGGAGAGACACAGAGTGTTCATTCATAGAGAGACATATTTGCTCCTGTGAATGTATAGGTGTATTTCTGTAAACTGTAAATTTGATTAAGTAACCTTCAGCACATCCAGTGAAAGCTGAAAATCCATGGCCAAAATCTTCAGGTTAGTCTGGTTAACCTAATCTGGCAGAGGCAAACCTGTACAGGGAGGGGGAGATCACCTTTCCATTTCTGCATACCCACCTGGCCAATTTCAGCAGGGAGCTGCTTCTCACTTCATCCCACCCTTACCAGGAGTGGAGAGCTGTGGGCTGGTGTCAGATGCAGTTTTATTAATCTAAGGGTCATGCCAAGCTAGCTCAGTGTTGATGGTCCTGCCCATTAGCAGAGTCAACAGAAGATTTAGGAGCTGGAAGGAACTGAATTTTCCTGCACTGTGTGTCTTGGTGAGCACAATGCTGGCTTATTTAAAAGGTGAGAGGCTTTGGTTTGGGTTCAGCAAGTCCTTAGCTCCTGGTTTAAGTTTGTAATTTGGCAAAGAAAACTTTGGCTAAATTTCAGCTTGAGGAATTTGATCAGAAGAAACTGATCATTTGGTGTTTTTCAAAATAGTCTACTGTTTTGGCAGGGTCTGAACTGGAAAAGAGGATCCAATTCCAGCAGAGCATTGAGGTTGCTCTCAGTCCAGCCCTCACACTCTGGATTTTCATGACTTTGATCTTGTTTGTGCTGTCCACAAGTCCTGTGACGTGCAAGAGCAATACTCCACACACTCCAGGCTGACGTGTCTTGCAGTGTTTCCTCTCACTGGAAAAGTGGAAGCGAAATGAAAGCATCGTGGAAATCAGAAAGGTCAGAACAGGGAAAAAAACTCATGACAAGAGAAGACAGGAAACAGAAAAGATAATGGGTTTGCATAGAGACACCTGCCTCTTTTTAGGTGGTGTGAGGAGAGGCAAGAGGAGACAGTAAAAAGGCACAGGAATGAAAGGAGTTGTGATGTGCTGCCAAAATGAGAGGTTTTCTGGATAAAAGCATTTCCTTGAGAAAGACTCTGGAAATTCCCAATTGGTGCTATACAGTAACATGGGGCAGATGATAATTTTTAAGAGGTGTAAGGACAAGTGACCTATTGACATGTATCCTAAGTCTGGGTTGAAGGAAGGAGTTTTTTGATGGACCTCCAACTCCCAAAACTGCGTGAGCACTAGCTGAATAGTGCCTGTTATTTTGTGAAACTCTGTAACTCCTTGTTGCATTCTTAAGAATAAAAATTATTATGGTATAAAAAGAGCCATTCAAATTCAGGTCTTAGCTGGTTTTTTTTGGCTTCATCACATTAATGTATGTTTTGCCTTCAAATCAGGTGTGGCAGTTCCTGTACCCACATATTTATTATGTTCCTGTCCACTGCTCTGCTCTTCATTATCATTTTCCTGGTTTAAGACTTTTATTTTTATATGTTTTATATTTATTTAATTTTAACAAATATTTTTAGGTTTGACCCCATCTTCTTTGCACAGCCACATTTTCCTGGTTCAGTTATTTACTTCAATGAAAAATTATCTCTTCTTTTAAAAATTCATTTTCCAGACTGATGCTACATTATATCTACAAACATATGAAGGAAAGCTTTCTCCTACCCTTCTCTTTGTGGCTGTTCATCCAGGTAGCTACAAAGGGGCTTTTGCTTCTTTGCTTTGCATGTTCCAGAGACACTGCACAGAAATTCTGTTCCATATCTCTCTCAGAAATTCTGAGCATCTTTCACATACAGTTTCCTTACCACTGCAGTCCACACTAAAGAGTCTCAAATTCCTTGGGATTGAATTTCTTTTGAAACAAAACATGCATATGCAGTGCAGGCTTATTCTTATTTATCTTCCCACTGAATTTATACGTAAGGAAATTATGATCACGCGCTCCAAATTTATTTTTGATGGCCACCTGCTCTATGACTTAATTGCTATTTACAACTAACGAATCTTTTGTAGGTTCAGTGATGGTTTGGTGAAGGAATTTGTCATGTCATGCTGAATAGGCCTGAGGCCCATTATGATGATGAGAGATGATTCACTGATCCATAACTCTGAAGTTATTTTTCCCATGGCAGCAGAGTTCTTACTGGGATTTATCTCTTTTAATATTTGCTCTCTCCCTACATATCCAGGTATGAACTCAAGCAGTTCGTGGCTGACATTGAGCTGTGCCAGAGAAAAGCCTCTTTTAGCTTTCTGAGCTCCATATAAACAACTTGTAACATCATACATGTGATATTAATGAACTGGCTTTATTTTCCTTTCTACCAGTCCTGAACAGCAGAATTTTTAACACCTGGGATGACTGTTAGGCTACCATGTTCCTGGTACTTGCCTGATATCTAGTTTACACCCTATATAGTTTCCTACCAATATCTAGAAGGTGGTTACAAAGATAATGGAGCCAAGGTCTTCTCAAGAGTAGCAGGTGATGTAACAAGAAGCAGAGGCAACAAGCTGAAACTTAGTAGGTTCAGGCTGATGTTCAGGGACGACTTTTTTGCTGGAAGGGTAAAAAAGCAGCACTTGGACTGGTCCCCAGAAAGTTGTCAGTACCCTTCTGAGTATCTTGGAGGGTTTCCAGATTTGGTTGGACAAAATTATGGTGACCTGACTGAGTCAGAAGTTGGACCAGAGACCTCTGGAGGTCTCCTCCCAGCATCACTCCTCTAATTCCACAGCATCGCCTGAGATTCCCTGCAGTGCGCCGGCATCTGCTACTCCGGCCTCACCTGCTTCCCTTAGCTGAACTAGATGGTCTTTTGGATACTGCTGTTGTCTGCTGCTGCTTCTCTGATCACAATGAGTGTATTCTTTCCCTTAATGTCAAGGCTTCTGCTCACTGATACCTCCTTATCTGTCATCACATAGCGATTTAACAGGTTTTCATCTCCCTGAGTAGGAAAACAGATACAAAGCGCTCTCCCAGCAGCTGTAGCACCACTGAATGGCTCTCTTGAACTCGATGTCTTCATGGTAAAGCTGTGCTTTGTTGAAATATGTGGGTGCCCTCTGAGAGCACGGATAATGCTGGACAATAACCTGTAGGGTCAGAGGACCAGAGGTGAGTGCATCTCAGACTGGTAGGGACTCACAGGGTGTGCTGAGAGTTGTGTGATCTTACCCTGGAGAGGCAGTGGGAGCACCAGGCAGAGCAGCTGGCCACTTCTGACAGCTCATGGCACCTAAGCATAGCTTCTGCAGAAAGAGTTAATATTCCTTGTCAGGCTTTTCCAAGCAGTACTGAACTGGTGAGTGCGGATGGAACTGGGATGCAAAGGGTAAGTCTGTATCCAGAGCCCGAAGCTGTGGCTGGGGGTTATCATGCTTTCCTGCAGATGTGTTTCCATGATTTTAGCTGACCACAGCAAGGGTGTGTTCTGTTACTGTGAAGAGAGGAAACAGACCAGCAGAGAAGCAGCCATCTTCCCTCCATGTGTTTGAAAGACAGAAAAAAGGCAGTAGTTAAACACCATCAGAGCTCATCCATTTCCTTTCTTGCAGTATGATGTTTCTTCCTGCAAAACCAGGGCTGAATTAGCAGCTGCTGGTAGCACTACACGCCCACTGGGATAAAGGCGAGTTGGAGCTGGCTCATGTCACTGCAGAGCAACCATCTTCTTTCCAGACTGAAGAAGGTTTTGCAGGGAAAAAAAAAAAAAAAAGAAAAGAAAAGAAAAGAGGAAACCCACTTCAGCCTCCAGGTCTTTCACAAAGATAAAGCAGTCTAAAAAGCAAATATGCAGACAGATGACTGCTTTCAAACACTGCAGGTTGGGAGGGGCTCCTCGACCCCAGCAGTTGTGCCTCATTCCCCTGCTGCATCCAGGTTCCCAAGCTTGGTGTGGGAAGAGTTAATAGGTTTAAATGTAGAGTTTTTTCCCTGTAGCTTTGTCAGAGTGAAAGTGAAGCAGCTCTGGTAGCCAGTGTGGGGCTTCTCCTGCACCTCCACCCCTGTAGTGAACGTCACCCAGTGAAAATAGGGTGAAAATATTCTCCTAAAAGTGAATGCTCTTCCAGAGAGGAAAATGGTACAGGGTGAGAGGGATCCACTGGCAGTCAGTATCCATTCACACAGAATCCCTGCTGTGTATGGTCTAGGATGGGGAGGAGGTGGACTCTGAGATCCCCACACACAGCTTTCAGCAGACTGGTGAGGGCCTTGCCTTACATCCTGGTTCATGGTCACTCTATGGCTCTCTAGCAGGGTCAGCATTGCCCTGCTGCTCAGAAAAACTCACTGCAGCAGTCAAGGAGGGAACATTGCTGACTGCAGCTGACCAGGTGGCCAATTGTCCACGTGGATTTATCAAAGCTGCTAGGAAGTGGGGACCCACCACTTGGCTGCAAGGACTGAGCCTGGGAGACAAGAGATGTAGCATTTGTTTGTGTGTCCATCCCACAGCACCAGGCCCAGAAATCACCCAGCTGTATTTGGCCAGGAAGAGAAGTGCCTGAGGGCAACAGGAGTCCCCTGTCCTCAGGCATTGAAACGGCCCTGCACCCTCATACCACTGCTCCCAACACCCATTGTCACAGGCTGCTCATCCATCTTCTTTCCATTGTGGATGGACAGACTTTTGTACTGTGCTATCAATAAATCAATTTCCTGTTTACCTCCTCCAGAATTTCCAAGAGTTCATGCCATTCCAGCAGTGGCATCATTCGAGAGAGATGTGATGACTAGTCTGATCTGCCACAACATCCCAAACACACATTTCTCCAGCCACTGGCAAAGCTGAGATGGCACCTCCAGCATCACCTCCTGCCTCAGCATCAGCTGAGTCCCAATGCAGGCACCAGCCACCGACAGCTGCCCTGGCAGAGCTCATCTCTGTGAATGCCCATCTCAAGGCACCAGGTAGGAGTCAGGAGAAGAGGGACAAGTTCTTCATCCTGCCCTGCCCAAACCTCCTCACACCTCATCTACCCACCATGGGGATCAAAACCTCTCCACTTCTTCAGCTTTTATTTGACTCCCTGAGGTTCTCAGGGAGCAAACATCTAATTTCCTTCAGGGGAAAAGAGATTTTGTGACTGAAGGTGAAGCAACATAACAAAAGTCTATAGCAAGGGGGCTGGACCCCAGTGGACAGGCACAAGAAAACAGACGTGCCCCAAGGGGCTAGACACAGAGCTGGACCCAATGTTCAGCTGGAGCTGATGCTACAGAGAACTACAGCAAAAAATGCTTCCCCCTGTTGGAGCTGCTGGGGTTCGCACTCTCCTGGCTGATGTCAGATTGCTCCTGTCTCCTTCTGACCCAGCAGGGAAAAGCAAGCCATACCTGCAGTTTAACGAGTTATGACACATCAGTGCAGCCAGTAAAACTGGCCCTGGGTGTGCGTGGGTTTGGCTCGCTTGTTTCCTGTCACATGTGTGTGCCTGACAAGAGCACGACCAGCTGCTGGGGAGCACGGTTATTTAGCTCTGACAACTCGCTGGCTACTCCGCTGCTCCAGGCAACACAACATCACTGAGCCTTCTCTTCCTTTGCAGAGCAAGGGAGTTCCCAAGGACAGGTGGGGGATGTTATTGCTGCTATCATCTTCATCGCTGACCTCTTCACTGTGCTCAGGAGAAGAGCAGGTGGGAGTTTAAAATGCTGAGCCTCTTCCCTTGTGGTCGAGATGCAGAGAAGAGCATCTGCATCTCCCTTCCACTGCTGCCTAAGAGAGATGGAGGTCAGGATATCCCAGGATCCTGCAGGGAGAGGCAGGGAGTGGATGAGCTGGAGACTCATTTCTGGTGGAAGGCAGCATGAGGTGATGTTTTGCCCTGCTTTGGTCTTACTGCATTTTACTTCTTTTTTTGTTTCTCTCTCCTCTTCAGATAAACCAAAGCCTCTACAACTTTGAAGGGCTTCAGAATAGAGGACACCTTTGTGCCACTCACCTGCAGTCCTTCACCTCCTGTCCCTTGACACATACTGCTCAGAAAAGCCATCCCTGTCCAAATATTAACAGAGTGCTTGGTGGGTATGGGAGGGGGAGGGCTGCCCTTGGTGGAGGAGCTGAATGAACATTCAGGGATGGACTTACAGGAAAAAACATCATCATCCAGGGAGGGCAGCCTGAACAGCCTCAGATCCATGCTGCATTGCTGTGTTACAGGCAACAGGCATGCACTTTTAGAAATGCCTCATCTCTAGTTTCAGAGAAAATTACATTGCATATATGTGTGTTTGTACGACTGCATATGTGTGATGTAGAAATACAGGTACATTCATGTATGTGTACATGTTGTGATACACAACATGTATGTAGATATGTACCTGTAAATGTATATAAGTACACTTGGTCAATGCCTACAAGATATTAACCACGATCTTTATGTATTTATGCATTTTATGTGTGAAGCTGACCATATATGTAGGCAAAAATTGGCACTTCAAAATGGTAAATCCTCAAGCAGGGGAAGCTATGGGTTAAATTGATGGCAAATCAAGCAATCAGAAAAATTGGACTCTGCAGGAGAAAGCTGCAATAAAATTTTTATTAATAGACATTTCACTGCTGGGAGTTTACAAGATGAAGAAGATCTGTGTCTCTGTGAAAAAAGGACAGATATAATTCAACACTTCTCTGGCCTAACAGGGAATTTGAAAGTTAACACTTAGAAATCTTGTATAAAACCAACAGGGGGGAGAAAAAAGGAGAAGGAAGTGGTATAGAAAGGAGGTATATGGCACACAATAAAAGTGAGAATTTATGAAGCATACAAGGTGATAAGGAGTGTTCAAAATAATCTGGAAAAACTGGATTGCTGCAAGTGCTAACAGCACTTGGAAGCAGTTTTTTTCAAAATACATTGAGAACTAAGAAACAGCAGTGAGAGCTTAGGCTCTTACTGGGTGGTTACAGGTAAAACTGTTGATAGTGAAGACTTTTGATGGAGGCTTCTTAATACAGAAAAGTTAGTTAACTGTTTGCATATAGTATTCACACTACAGGAGGATAGTAAAAAACTTCTTCATCTTCCTGCAAACTAAGGAAAGTTTTAACAGCATATATTAAGCATAAGTATTTTCAGATCAGTAGCCAAGCAAATTTGCACTTCAGAATCATAAAAAAATTTGACTGAGGAGGCACCTGGCCCAATGGAGTTTGGTATTTAAAAATCCTGGTGTACTAAAGAAATCCCAAGATCTTGGAAAAACATGTGCCAGTATCCAAAGATGACACCTGACTGTGAGATGGTTCTGTAGTAATAATCATAGGTAAGAGAGTGCGAAGTTATTACAAGTTAGCTAAGAGATGCTCCAACAATTAAAATAATTTTCATAATTTAGTATTTAAAAAAAAAAAAGTTGTGAGAAACAAATCTGACTTCATTCTTTGACAAAATAATACATTCATTTTATGAAAGCACTGGTGAAAACAAATCAAGAAACTTGTAAATTCTGAAGAAAAAAATAATAGCATCTGTATACATCACAATTTGCATTACATGGATTAATTAGCAGCTAACAGGCAAAACTTTATCGTCCAAAAAGAAGCACCAATCACTGCTGAAAACATGCGTGTCTCTACAAGAACTGTGCTGTTTAATAATTGCAACAGGAGATACAACAGTAAAAAATATTGTTGATAAAATTTGAAAATGTCAAGGTCAGTAGCTGAAGGAGAGGAAGTCCTTCAGATGAGCACAAGTCACCTGGCCAGGTGAACATCTTCAGCCAAGACAGGATGCTCAGTGGTGTTAGTGGAGTTTCCTCAGGTCCTGGACCACCATGCTCCCTCAATGTTGTTATTCCTTGAATCCCTCTGAATTGTCTGACCTGTGGGAACACCTAAGAGTGACCAGGGGCAGGCTGTAACTGCTGGTGGAAGCAGTTTTTCCTTATATCCTTTCCTCTTCACTTTGGATGCTGCTGTTCTGGCTCAGGACTCACGGAAGGTTCATGGATGGCCCGCTGGACTCAGACAGACCCAGACAACCCCAGGTGAGTGTGTGACCACTGGCTCCTGTGCAGACAGTGAGAAAGGATGAGCTGCCAAGAGCAGGAGCCTCACTGGCAGCCACTGGAGGAGTCTCCATCACCTGTGACTGACAGCGTTGAGCTGAAAGCCCAGCAAAACCTGAAGCTGCAGCACTCACCCACAGAGCAGCTGCCCACATGGCTCTTAATTATCCTGAAAGCCTGGAGAGGGTCCAGGGCAAAATGACAGGAGCAATTAGGAAGGTCAGACAATGCCTGACACTGAGACATTGCTCTGGTCTCGCTAAACCAGTATCTCTCAGTCACGCCGCAGAAAATACAGAGTACTGGTGGCACCATCACCTGCAGAGGAATGCATGGTGAGAATCAACCACTGCAAGTTATATTTAGGCATGTTCAGAGCAGAATAAGCCATCACATCCTCAGCAGTGAGGATGGCTGTCCTAGCTATCAGTCAATAAAAGGGGTAGACTCTCTTTCAAGGAATTCAAATAAAGGTCAGGTTAGTTTTTCCAAGCTGTCCTTTCAAAGTAATTTTAAATAAATAAATAAATAAATAAAATAAAATAAAATAAAATAAAATAAAATAAAATAAAATAAAATAAAATAAAATAAAATTAATTACATCAGTGAAAAGAAACACTGGGTAAAATTCCAAGGCCTGTGTTACACCAGAAATGAAAGCTGGCAGTTGGTCTGCCTTTTTGGCCCATTAACTGACTTGGAAGGAAGGAAAAATAATGGAGGTATAGAAGAAAATAGTGGAGGTATGGAAGAAATGCATTAGGAGTGGCTGTATTCCTCATAAGGAGAAATGCACCATGGCATTTGATTTTGACTACCTGCTTTCTGATATTCCCCACTAGAGTCTGCAATTACTGTGTCCCTGAAGGCCTCAAGTTGGGTTTAAAACAGAAAAACAAGTAAAGCAGATACTCTGAAGCAGAAAAAAGTAATACTTAATGATAAACAAGGTGACCTTGTACGTAACAGCAATATTCGTTCTATTTTAAATATAAAACACTTATTAGAGAAAATGTCACTGAGACTAAGAGTGCATCAAATATAAACTTGATTGCATTAAGAAGACAGGGATAAATAATATTAGTCATTCTGCTTCTCTGGAAGACAGCCATACTGCCTTCCAAGGTCAAATGTGCTGTGGACAAGTGCCACATGGCATCACTGCCTGTCCATGTGGATCAAGGAGCAGGAATCTGGTTATCATCTGATTAACTGCTGGGCACACTAGCCCATTGTAAGGCACACTGTGTCAGTGCAAATAAATATTAAATTTACATGTTTAAAACTAACTCTTTAGGAGAATTTTTGGATATAAGATACAAAATTTTATACATGTTTTGTCAACCTGCAAAACAAAAGATTAGGCTCTTTGCACCTGAGCCAACAAAGATTACTTGGAGTCTGTGGCTACATTGTTTTGTGGATACAGACAAGCCAGAACGTCTAAGGTGGTATTAAAAGAGCAGATATTTTTCAAAGAATAAAGCAGAGATCAAGATTATCTTTTTCCCATAGGTTCCACTTGTTTGATTATGCCTCTGCTCATTCAATTTAAGTTAGCAAAATAGATTCAGTGGTTTAACTACATTGGTTCAGAAGCACTTTATGAACAGAGCTGAAGCTCAGCTGCCTCCAAGAAAGCATACACTGACAGAGGTAAATATTTTAAATGAATTGTGTTTGTTTCAACCTCACTTTATATCACAATCACACATTCTGCAGGGCTTCCAATGCAACTGTGGGCATTGTTTCTCCAGCACAGTACAGCAGAGCAGGCACTGTGTTCAGCCCTTTTCTGGAACATGGCAGACACAAGAACAGGAGAGGCCACTCCCGACCCTCCAGGCCAGTGCGCCAGCCCCCACCAGCCATGCACCTGTGTGACACTGGAATTCAGTGTAAGTGCACCACAGGAAAGACACAGTTTATCAAGGATTGCTTTTTAAGCCATAGTGATGTCACTCTAGAAACATGTGAGAATGCTGGATGGAGCTCTGAGCAACCTGGTCTAGTGAAAAGTGTCCCTGCCCAATGGGTTGGAACTAGATGATCTTTAAGGTCCTTGACAACCCAAACCTTTTTCTGATTCCATAGAATCTCTGAAAGTGTCAGAACTCTTGAGAGCTGTGCTCACCCTCACATGTAATTGCCAAGCTCATCATCCGTGAAGAACCTTTTATTGGGTCTGAAGGGTTACCAGGATACAGCTCCCTGAAGAGTACAAAATGCTGACCAAAGACACATTCTTACTAGTGCTGCATGTTTGCTTCTCCCAGTGACACCAATCTTCTGCCTTGAACACTTTCTCTGACGTGTCCTTCACCTGGACTTCAGTAACATGAGCAGTGATAAGCTAAGATGGACAACAAAGTGCCTGTAATGTTCCATATTCTTCACCTCTCAAAAAACCCACAAACAGAAACAACACACACAAAAGAAAGAACAAAAGGAGAAAGAATAGAAGGGAAAAGGATTGGTCTTTTCTTTTCTCCAGGCCTCCAGCTCTATTACAACTACCCCTATATTGTCCCAGATAAAACACAGGACTCCTGTTTCCCTCCAGAGCATGATGTGTTACATTAAGTCAGTCCAGCTCCCACCCACTGTAAAAACATGCTCCTCGTCCAAGGTCAGTTGAAAATTCCACTTCTCCCAGCACATCCAGGTGGGTTCCCATGCATTTCTTCAATGAGTGAGACCAGATGCTGAAAAATGGAAGACATTCTCTCCAGATGAAAAATCAACTGAGAAGTTCAAAAAGCCCATCTGGAGTGGAGAGGGTTGATTTCAGGCTCCAAGACCAGCAGCAGCTGGCAGCAGCCCCTGGTGAGGAGAGACAGCAGAGGAATGAGGACCATCCCCACGCATGTCCCCAGGTAGGTTGCAGCACTGGGAGCTCCTTCTCCTGAATCAGGAAAGGAGAAAGGAGAGGGTCAGCACCAGCAGTGAAGCAGTTTGCTGGACACAAACACATCCCACTGTCACTGCTGCTGTCCCCTTCACTAGGAGCTGGATCAAAGCACCTGGACCACCACATCCCTTATGTCCTGCAGCAAGAGCCAACCACTCCACATGTCCTGACTGGCTCTAGTACCACAGGCAGCATTCATCTAAGCATGCATCCAAACCTTCAGGAGGTGGACCAGAGCACACATACTGTCAGGTTGGCAGAGGACAGTATGGATGTCCTGCTGGGGGCATAGGCACCATGGAGAGGTGTGCCATGCTGCTCCAGACCCTCTTGGTCTCTAGCTGTACTAATCTCTCATCTTTTTATTCATGTTATCTTCATCTGAAGCCCAAACAAGTCCCAGAAACTCTTCTACCACCTGTCCCTGGCCAAACTGGGGCATCACATTCAGCTCTTTCCCCTCCTAAGGTACCACACTAGGGGTAGACATTGGGTTACACACTGCTCGGAACAGTTTCAGCCATTTTACTCCGGAGATCCTTTAAGACTCTTGGACAAATGCCATTGCTCCCAGCAAGTTGTTACTGTTTGCTTTGTCAGTGTGTTGAACAGCCCTTTCCACAGCCACTTCAGTTTCAGACACGTTCACTGGCAAACTCCACCCTGCTGAAGAATGGGTTCTGCCACCCTGATCTCACCACTCAACGCTTCACACAGGCTGCAGAGGTGTCTGTGATGGCCTTATCTCTACTGTGCACTCCATGCACAGCCTGATCACTGCTTTACCCTTCAGAACATCTGGCAGGTGCCTGATGAGTTTCAAGAGAGTTAGTTTTGATTCCTTTTGCTAGTTGTTCCTTGTTTGACCTGCCTTGCTGCCTTTCTATATGCAACATTACAACGTTTCTCTAATTTTCCAGTTGTAGACAACTCCAGATGCTTTTTGGAACTTCCCTTACTCCACTGGACAATTGTTTCTGTAGCCCACAAGAAAGGTGTTCACTAAGGATGGCAAAGCGTGACAGGAGTGAATTCAGGTGATGAAAATGTGAAAGGGGTGACACTTTTGGACACACAGCAGAACACAGTTGTGGCAGGTGCTGTCATAGGCCATCAGTGCTGGGCACTGGAATGTTACCAAGAGGGGGTGAGAGAGGAGTAAGAGGGAACAGCAACACTACCCAAGCAGGTACAGTGATGTGGTGACAAGAGCAGGCAAAAGGGGTTAGGGACAAATGAAGGGTAGTGGCTGAGGGTTGTATGGGGTGGTAACACTGACTTCCCACCATATCCAGGTGCAGCTTGCAGAGAAGGAGGGCACAATTTTCTTCTCTTTTTGAGTTCATTCACTACTGTTCTTTCCATTCAGATCCCTCTCCTTCCCTTGCTTTCAACCCTACTTTTTATCATTTTCTTTTCCCTCTTTTTAAAACAGTTCTGAAGTTCTATGTCTGTTTAGTATTGGTTTCTTTACAAACTGCTGCTTTTCCCTTCTTTTATATTTCTGTATATACCTAAATCATCCTCACAGACCTGTCCTCCCAAGGAACACCATCAACATCTTATTAAGTCCTTAGCATGAAAGATCAATTGCTTCAGCTGATAAATATGCACACCTGCATACCAGGAGCAAATACTTTGAGATTCTTTACTGGCAGGGGATACAAAAGGCCCAAGACCCCCTGAAGTGGACCATTTTTCAAGGTAGAGAGGAAGATTCTTTCTCTAAAAAAAAAAAACCCATGTGTGTCTCACTTGATGAAAACCCCTTCCTGACCCCAAAATTCACTCAGGAATACAAACTTCTTGGTACGTGAGATGTATCTAAAGCAGTTGAAATCTTGATATAGAGTTAAAAGAAGAAATTACAGAATGGGACAGTGACTATAATGAAGAAATCTTACTCTTCTCACTATCACTAGAAGTCGTCACATGGGTTGACTAAGACTCACATTTTGTTGACCAACCTTTTCTGCTTAAAAGAAAGGATGAAACAAAAAAAAATTAGTATATGAATCCAGATATTCTGAATCCTATAGAGGACAAACCTCAGATTACTTCATCATAAAAACCAAGGCAACAGCAAAGAGTATCTTGTTAGCTAATGCTTCCCTTGAATTTATCAAGCTACACCTTGAACAAAATTTAGGTTCTTTGCCTCCTGGACCATTCCAGAGCTTTCAGGCCATTTCCAGACCATTGCCTGAGACCTTGTGAGGGAAGACATAAAACCTCTCAAGCAGAAGAATGAATTGAACGCCTTGGAACAAATAAAAGGGAGACTGGAAAGTGGTGGTGATGCCTTCTGCTCCTCCTTTTGAGAAGGGTGTGGTGGGAGGTGTTCCCTTGGGCCATTTGGCTATGAAATCTGGCCTTGCCCACAAAAGAACTGGGATTTATAGATTAACTTTTCTTTTTAAGGGCTTAATTCCATTTGGATTCCCTTTTCAAGGGGATAGGTTTTGGCTTGTATTACAGAGGAGGAGAGATCACCATCAGCAGAGCAGATCCAAGGAGCAGAAGCAACATGAAACCACCGGGGTGGGAGTGCCTGGGTGGGCATTTGGAGAATCACAATGAGTTAGTGTCAAAAATCAAGCTAAACATAAGCAAGGCTGTCCTGTCACCAGCTCTAGTAAAGCTGCAGGCAGGCAGCAGGGAGCACCTGTGTCCACCCAGCTGTGCCGAGGCAGGTGCTGCCTTGGGCTCTCAGGGGACCAGCCCCAGCTCTGTCATCTCTCTTGGCTGGGGAGCAGCAGCTGCCGGATGAAAAGCTGGTCTGAGGTGGCTGCTTCTGCCTCTGATTTACAGGAACAGGCAGGAGAGATCAGTAAAGGGGTGGGGACAGAGAGCCAGGAGTCAGGTGGCTTTGATAATGGTTATATTGTTAGGGCTGGAATGAGGAAATTGAAGATTTCACTTGGGGAGAGCAGGGGAGGGTGGGGGGGACGTCAAAGAGGCTCCATCTTGATTGCCCACTTATTAATTGCCCCTCAGGACAAAGCAGATGCAGAACCAGTCCTATAGGTTCGCCGGCTGCTGTTCCAGCCTGGACTGTCCACCCAGCTTCCAGATGTGTGTTAGCTTAGCTGTGCCAATGGGTGGGAATTTTCATCAGGCCATTTCCACACTTGGTCCCATAGCAGCAGGACTGGAATAAGATCAGTGTCTGTGGAGCTGTGGATTTGGCTGCATGATCCTCCATGAGGGAATGTGCAGCAGAGGTAGAGCTTGGTGACTGATTCTCTCATGCAGGACAACGGGTCACAAGTAATGAAGATGGCAGCTGGCTTGGACACAAAGTAGTGTGGCTAAAGGGTCTGGGTCACTGGGCTTCTTCAGCACCCTGTCTGATACACCATTTCCAGGAAGCAATATCCCTTATCCTGAAATATGGACAACAGATGGGAATCAGCTACATTTTTCAGAAGCTAATTCAGGTTTGCCAGATGAGTCTTCTGGGGTCCACTCACCTTGACTTCATTCTCCTAGGAAGAGAGGCTGGGTACCCTCCACCCAGTCTCCAGCAGGACTTTCTCAGTCCTAAAATATTTTATTTTCATGATTCTACCCAGTAGAATCTTTTCCCATCTTTCATGCTGAAAGATACGGATTACAGACACAGCTTCAATTTTCCCCCGGGGCTCCCTTTTGCTTCACCACAGCGGCTCTCTGTAGCCACTCTGCTCCTACAAGGTACAAATGAAGACATGCATTGAAGATCAGCCTCCTTGGGACACTAAGGAGTGGAAGTGTGTACATGGACATGCTCTTGCTGCTGTGGTATCACTGGTTATTTGGGACAGACACCACTGCTGCCTGGCCAGTTACATCAGTAGCAAGGGAGAAGGCATTCAACAGCTCAGTACCTTGGTTTGCAAATCCCTGATGGCTTTTTAATAATGACCCTCTTTGGAGATCACTACCTCTGCCTCAAGGGAGTCCCTGCACCCTGGGGAAACACCTCCCTGCTGAAGACAGCAGCCATTCAACCTGTAGCCTCACATCCACCAATCTTTGCCACCTACTGTGCTGGGGCTTCTTTGGCCAAATAAACTTAGAGCAACATCCATGATGCTATTCCTTGACTGTTTGGGTCACTAGTTTTAATACAGAAAAATATAAGCAGCTGCAGGTAATCCAGAAATAATCCCAAAATAATCACTGGCTTTTGCTTTGTAGCAGAAGGAAAGTTCTATTGCATTTACAGATATCCACATACACAGATATACAGATATACAGATTACAGAAAGAATTAAATGAATCAAAGGTCTTACAAGTAGTTAAAAGTATGTATAATTTGTTACACTTGGAATCCATACCACTCAGGGAGAGATTTTTCTTTTTTTTTATTTTCCCATAACAGTAGGGACAGCAGCAGTGTGTAGAAAAGAAGTTTGTTCTCTTTTAAAATGTTGTGTGTACTACAGATCATTATCAAATTCCTACTTGGGCAGATGATCAACGTAGCTGATAAGGAAACATTTCAAATTTGGTGCCATAAAGAGTGATTCATGTTTACTCAAAGGTTGTTCAGTAGCACTAAAAAGCAATCATGCATTCAGACCTTGTGAAGATATAATATACAGAAGCACTGCCCAGAACAACAGGGCGCTTCCCATTTCACAAGAGAAGGAACTAGTGACAAGGATCTTCTCAGCATAAAGCTCCTTGGATTTAAAATGTTGTTAGAGGTGGAGTAAATATGATGAACCAAAACTTCCAAAGAGGATTTGTAGTGCCTGATGGAAGATCTTTCATTCTATTGCAAGACTTGGGATTTCAGAAGACAAATTATCCCACAACTCCTGAGCCTGAAAGGCAGTGAGGGTAATAACCATCAGTGTCAAAACCAGTTCCATCAGGTGTGACTCACCTTGATACGTCAATACCTCAATGGAAATACCCAGAAAGCTGTGGATGGGCAAAACGCTCAGAAGACTCTTGTGTAAGGAAAGCTTGAGAGAGGAGTGAACCTAATCACCTAAATGATCAACAGGAGTTGCTTTTGCAAACTGCACCAATAACTCCTTACCACTGTCTTCTACTACAGTGCAGTGTGCCTGAGGAAAATGGTACCACTTATGATTGACAACCTGGGTCAGAAAATGGTCACTTCAGTGATCTACTTCATGTACACACTATGGAAAAAACAAAAAACAAAACAAAACAAAACAACAACAAAAAAAAAACAAAAAACAAACAAACAAAACAAAACAAAACAAACAAAAAAAAAAAAAAAAAAACCAAAAAAAAAAACCAAACACAGAGGGAAGATGTAAGTAATAATTAAAAAAATCCAGGCCTGAAGAGTTAGCAAATTCTGATCTTCTTTTGATGGAGACGGAAACTGGCAGCTGAGCTGGCAACAGGAGACTTGTTTGCATTGTCTCTACAGTATTTGAGGAATCAACTGGTAATTCTCTTTGTAGCAACGTTAAAAACAATTTTTTGGTTCCTTTGTGCATTGGCAGTCTATCTGCAGCACACCTGTGTGACCATGGGGACATAGGCACTTTTACAGAGCCATGGCCAAAGGTGATATTCGCATGACTGAAGCAACTGGAAGTCACCTCAGGGCTGATATGTGCTCCGAGGTGTGCCACAGCAGCAGATAACGCACGGCAGCCTGAGCAGCACAGTAGGGGGAGAAAGAGGGAAAGGGGAATTGCTCAGAGCACTGCTGTCATGGCCACTGGAAATGGTCAAAGGGCCAGTAAATGGCTTTTTAATTCTTAAAAAAACAAAAACAAAAACAAAAAAAACCCAAAAACAAACAAAAAACCACCCAAACCAAACAACACATGGATAAAGTCTTCTGAAAAATAAATTTAGATGTCTATGTCTATGTGAGAGATACACAGACACACGTGTATTATCATAATCTGCTATTCTTGTCCAAACTTGGTGAAAGGCCAAAAGTTCTCCCAAACAACATGGTGATGGAAATTGCCAGCTGTGACAAAATGCTGAGAAAATTGCTTTAGACTGTCATTTGGATACAACAAATCAGTCCAGATGTTTGAGGTTTTAATTATTCCTCAAGTCAAAAGAAAACAAAAAACGTAAGTTACCTTTGTCTCATACCAACAAAGAGGACCACGTTTGTGAAATCACTTGCAAAGATCAATTGAAGGGAATTTAAAGTTCTTTTACATACTGTGGAAATCAGAGAATGCCTGTACGTTACCAAATTTGGCTGTAGTTGCTTACTGGGTGCTGTTAACTTAAATGAGTATAAAAGGGGCATTTTCAGGGGCAAAATATCTTTTGTTACTGCAGTAAGATGGAGTCACAATTCCAGTAAAAGAGAGGCGGTACTGGAGGATTAGTCCATTAGTGTAACAGTAATTTCAGAAAATTGTGATAATGTAAATCACGCAAGTTTCTCTCTGTGAAGTGACTGGATTAGAGCTCCATAGGTTCCACTAGTAATTGTAACCACCAATGCTGCATAATTCCCAGTCTCCAAGTCTGAGTGCATGAAACTTGCAAGTGGCACAAGTCAGAAGAGCTCACATTCCTCCACTAAATGACATTTCCTACTGGCACTGCCCAAGATGGGGTATGGAGCTTCACGGACTGTCGACCCAACTCAGGATACTTCTAATCATGGAATGGCTCGGGTTGGGAGGGACCTTAAAGGTCATCTAGTTCCTCTGGACTCTATCCAAAAGGCCCGTGTCCTTCCCCAGCTGGGAGCCCCAGAAGCTGACGCAGTAATGCTCTGAGTCAGCTGCAGTTTAATAAGCATTTGATACAATATTAGTCCGTTCACCTCATGCCACCCACTTTTTGCAACTTTTATCTTCCATGAAAGTTCAAAAATAATTTACTGGAGATACAACTAAGTTTAGAACTGCAGGGGAAAGGGTGCTTTTGCTTTACATTGCTTTTTGTCAGGGGATGGAGCTAGCGGAATGCTCTAAGTTGTGGCTGTAGGTTTGTAACAAGCACCTGTCACAAGGCTGTTCCTGGCATGCTGACACTTAACTGCTGGCCTCAGAAGCTTGCCATTTTCAAGCATGGATTTTGCAATACGAAGAGACAAAAGTGTCTGAGTATTTTGAGTCACTAACCAAACCACAGCTAACTCAACAAGGATCAAAATTCAGTAACCAAAGACTCTGAACAAGGACTTACCTGAAGGAGGTAACTAGAAAGGGAAGAAATAAGTGAAAACTTTAGTGAGACCTAGTTTGAAAGAAAATCATTGGGAGAAAAGATTGGTAAAGGAGTTTCACGGTTATAATGACGGGAGAGTGTTTGGGACTTTCAGTCACATTTCGCTAAGGGTGTTCATTTCTGTTGTCCAAGGAAACACTGGAAGGCTTAGGGTAATGCCGGGAGGCCTTGATTTCCCAGGCACAGCTCAGCAAAACAAGTTCCCACTCATGGCTGACCCAGGCAGTTATGGACACAAAAGATTTCTTTTGTTAAGGCACCAGCAAAGGCGATGCGGTAACTGAGGTGTATCACTGACTCTCCCCCAGCCTTGTCGGTCCCAGCTCCATCCCTCTAGCAGGTCCCACCCGAAACTCGTGGCTTTGCCCTCGGAAAGCAGAGTTTGGCGATGAAAGCCAGGCCCTCACCGCCGGTCGGTGGCAGGGTAAGGTCCCGGGGGGGACGGGCCCTGGGGGCTCCCGGCCGGCCGGCGCTGCCTCGGGGACGAGCGCTGCCAACGTTGTTTCTGCATCGCCTGGGCTCGCTGGGACGCCGCGTCCACGCCGGAGGGGGTGGGAGGAGGAGGTTCAGGCTGTTCGGCGGCCGTACCCGGCCGGGGCCGGGCTCCTCTCGTGGGGTCGGGGGCCCCGCTGCCCTGGGAGCGCCTTGACCCCGCCGGCACCGCCAAGGTCACCGCCCCGACGTGTCCCTGGACCCCCGGCCCCCGCCAGTCCTCCCGCCGCGACACTTGAGAATTTAAAGAGGCTTTTCTTCCCCGGGAGCGGCGCCTGAGGGAAGGGGAAGGGGCAGGAGGGGGCAGGCAGGAGGGACAGGCAGGAGGGACAGGCGGGATGGGCGGGGAGAGGCTGGCAGGGCAGGAGCCGGGCGGGGTGCTGGCTCCAACTGGAAAGGAACCGGTCCCAGCCCAGCCTGGGAGGCTGAGGGAGAGCCGGCGGCGCTGGGCAGAGCACACCGGCCCCGGCCCCGGCCCGAGCAGCCGCCGCCCGCCATGGGCACCGCGCCCCCCGTCAGTGCCGCGGCCCCAGCGGAAGGGACGGGGGGGCTCGTCGGGGGGAGGATCGACCCCGTGTCACATGCGGGACGGGAGGACTCGGAGGGGGACCTGCAGCCTGGGTGGGGGTCAGGGAGGAGAGGGTGAAAGCAGCGGGGCTTGGGGAAGAGGGTGATGCAGAGCCAGTTTGTGCAGCGGGCATGGCTTTCCCGGAGCCACAGTCTTGCTGGGTGACTAATTCTGAGTTTGTGCTGTAGAGTGGATCTGTGAAGGCAGGGAAGATGCCAGAAGGGGAGAAAACGAGACAATGTAAACAAGAAGAGGAGCAGCAGCAGAAAGAAGAGAAGCGGGAGGGTCTCATCGAATTCTACAGTTCCTACCAGGAGCTATTCCAGTTCTTCTGCAGCAACACAACCATCCACGGGGCTATCCGCCTGGTGTGCTCCAAAAAGAATAAGATGAAGACAGCCTTCTGGTCCGTTCTCTTCTTTCTCACCTTCGGCTTAATGTACTGGCAGTTCGGGATCCTCTACAGAGAGTACTTCAGCTACCCTGTCAACCTCAACCTCAACCTGAACTCCGACAGGCTAACTTTCCCGGCTGTCACTCTGTGCACCCTCAATCCGTACAGGTAAGAAATAGAGTTGCAGAGATGTTGACTGTCTTGACTTTGATGAGTGCAGGGTAAAGGCATGTACTCTGATTCTCCTCGTGATCCTCGACTTCCCGCTGTTGTAGCCGTGCAGGTGGAAAGGACGCTTTTCAGAGGCCTTTGCTGCTGCAAGGCACTCACATTAAGGCATGTGAGCTTAGGCAGCTCTGCTTGGTGGTGTTATTTAGCAGGCTGCCATGTAAACTGCCACAGGGCTAGGGCAGATTTACTTCTCTCCTGCAAGATAGCCTCCAGCAAGGGTTTAGATTTACAGCTGGTGGCAGGAATGCCCAGAACCTCCCCAGCAAACTGCTGCATGTCTTATTCAGAGCTGTTTGTGTGCATCCAGCCCTAAACCTGCTGGTCTTCTCTCCCCCCGTACAGATACAGCGCCATCCGAAAGCAGCTGGATAAGCTGGACCAAATCACTCACCAGACACTGCTAGACCTCTATGACTACAACATGTCTCTGCCACAAAGAGACTGGTCCACATCGTCCACACAAAGGCGTAGCACAAGGAGCCTGCTTCATCATGTCCAGCGCCATCCTTTGCGGAGACAGAAGCGGGATAACTTGGTCAACTTGCCAGAGAACAGTCCCTCAGTGGACAAGAATGACTGGAAAATTGGCTTTGTTCTGGTGAGATCCCTAGATACCCCATGCCCTACCCACTCCAGTCTCTACCTGGCTACTTCTGTCTTGTTAGACCTTTGGCCATGCCTTTCCTTACGTAGAAGTCTGATTAATCTCCACTGGCTTTTACTAATGACGGATAAAGGCAGAGCTGAATCCTTTGCTCCATACAATCCTGCTCCCCAAATTCTGTCCATGTTCATGCAGGCCCTAGGGGACGTCCATGTCAGTGTACATCTCTTCCCAAGAGCAGGAAAACCTTGTCCTTCTGAGAGTACATCAGCCTTGCAGTTGCTTTTGAGAGCAGTTTATCAGCATCAGCTGCTGCATTGCCCAGTAACAGCAAAGGAGAAAGTATTTGATGATCCTGGGCCACCTGAAATGTGATAATGGTCGCAATTGCTCCTAGGTAGCAGCTTCCTCGCCCTAGGGTATCTGTGTTTGCATTTTAAAAGGCACTGAAAGACTGAAGCTAATCGCTCAGCAGTAAACTGGAGTTTCCACGGGATCGCGAACGTTTTTCTGGACACGCACTGAAGGAAGGGCTCCCCACGCCAGAATTTAAAGGTCCTGGTTTTATACCAGGTAGAATTTATGTGCAGATTACCCTGCACACCTTGCTGCCTCCTAGGTTTTACTCAGCCTTGCTTATTCACCTGGCATTGCCCTTCAACCGAGGAGCTGCCTTGGGTTATTTCCCTATCCTGCTGATCACCTGTTCGTCACATACAGGAGTCCTGTGGAACTCTTCATTTCCTCGGTCATCTGCCTGTGCTGAGGGAGCACAGCTTCTCCACGGGCAGAGCCCTGTCTCCTGGACAAGAAGACTCCTCTGACATGGCTTTTCTCCTTCTTAACAGTGCAGTGAAAACAACGACTGTTTCCATCAGGCGTACTCCTCAGGAGTGGATGCTGTGCGGGAATGGTACAGCTTTCACTACATCAATATCCTGGCGCAGGTGCCTGATGCAAAAGCCCTGGACGAGTCTGACTTTGAGAATTTCATCTATGCCTGCCGCTTCAATGAGGCAACGTGTGACAAGGCGTAAGTAGTGGAAATACCTCTGAAAACACTTACTTTGTGCCTGGGTTCGAGGGGAATCAAGGAAGCCACATTAGAGAACCTCTTTTCTGAGGTGGGTTCGTTCCTTGTTCAGTTCCCATTTGAAAGATCAAATGATCTTTGTTAATTCCTTCCTGTGGGTTTTGCATATCAGGGCCACAGGTCCTGTGGCCTGGAACTATGAACCTCGAAGGATGATTTTGCCTTTTTCTGGGTTTCACACAAATGAAATAATTATATGGTAAAAACACCAGAATGGGCACAGATGTACAGCGTAGAAGTATTTTTATTCTACTCTCCACAGTGGTAAAGTAGTACATATCAGCCCACATAAGGAAAAAGACAAGAAAGAGTTGATACAAAAAGACAGTAAAAACATATCCCACTTTTCTCCTGCCATTAATGGTCAAAAAGCCATTAATGGTCAAAAAGCCCCAAGAAGGTAGTGGAATGAAAACAATCTGCAAGGGAGGAAAAGGGTTAGGAAAAGCTAAAAGTTTCATCAGTATTAGGAAGATAATACAGTAATTGCTAGCACTGCTAAAACCCATTTGGGCTCTGAAAAGCAGCATGAAAAGCCTTGTGTAAAAACCTGTCCAGCTCCAGGACATTTTTTACAGCACAATTTAATTGCTTTTCCCTGTTCGTGTGAGTTTACATAACAAATACTGCCCATCTGCTGTAAGCCCCTCTCCCTGCTGATGGAAAACAGTTGTTCCTTTCAGAAAGCCTTCCCCTTGGTTTCACAGCCCTTCCCACTCTGTCTGAATGTTTCTGTTCCCCTCTCAGGAACTATACCCACTTCCACCATCCCTTGTATGGGAACTGCTATACCTTTAATGACAACAGCAGCAGCGTGTGGACATCCTCGCTGCCTGGGATCAATAATGGTGGGTGAGAGGCACTCTTTGGTAAGTAAGGAGAACAGCTTAGCTCTGTTTTCCCTAGGAGCTATGGGCATCCTGCTGTACTTAGTACTGGTGGTGGCAGATTGCAGCCCTGCTCTGTCTCGCCCAAGCAGTTTTCACCTATCTGGAGACAACTGTCTCATGGACATGGCTGTTCCTCACCACTGCCCACTGAACTCTATCTCCCTCATCAGTGCCTGATCCTTATGCTTTTTGCGTCCTCTGGACTTGTGCTGGCCCTTCCTGAAGTCCTCTACTGAGTCATAGTGCTTGTGCTCCTCCTGGTCTTCACCTTCTCCTTCCCCATTTTCCTCTTTCTGGAAACTGACCTGTTTGTGTTCCTAAACCCCCTGAAACTTCTCCAGACCAAATCTTCAGGCTTTTCTTCCATCTGGCTCCAAGTTTCTCCATGAAATCTCTCTCAATTCCCAGTTCTGTTTTTTCTAAGCCACAGGGATGAAATCCAGTTTTCTCTGGCCTCCTCTGGAGCCTCCAGCTTTTTCTCTGGCCTCCTTCCAGCCACCCCCTATTGCTGCCAAGCTTTGGTGCAGCTCTGGTTGATGTCTGTCTTTTCCTTTATCTCTTTCAGATTCCCTTCTAACCACGCTGCTCTCCCTTCTCTGCTGCACCACAGCCAGCCATGACCTCCCTCACTCTCTGATATTCCCTCAGGTCTCTCTCTGGTGGTGCGCACTGAGCAGAATGATTTCATCCCTCTGCTGTCCACGGTGACAGGAGCCAGGGTCATGGTCCATGATCAGAATGAGCCAGCCTTCATGGATGATGGGGGTTTCAATGTTCGTCCTGGCATTGAGACCTCCATCAGCATGAGAAAGGTGAGCAAGCAGAAGGGGTGAAAGCTATGGATAGGAGGTTTAACTTGGTTGGACCTACAGTATGTATTTAAGGTAGGGACTCATCACATGGAGTGAAGGGAGAGGAGGAAGAACAGCTTGCTGGCCTAGATGAGAAGCATTTGGCTACAGTTTATCAGTGAACAATGAAATGGAGGCAAGCAGAGGGAGCTGGCATCCTGAGGAAAGCGTAAAGAGCAGATACTGATGGATGTGTGTGTGTGGCATGGGAGAGTGGGAAGAGGACAGCAAAGTGGAGTTGTTCTGTGCAGTGAGAGTTT
The DNA here is from genome assembly GCA_013400855.1 of Buphagus erythrorhynchus. Lineage (NCBI taxonomy): Eukaryota > Metazoa > Chordata > Aves > Passeriformes > Sturnidae > Buphagus > Buphagus erythrorhynchus. The sequence continues at coordinate 50,416 of VZTT01058478.1, read as the reverse complement.
GCTGTTGCAGGAGATGACCATGCGCCTTGGGGGCAGTTACAGCGATTGCACAGAGGATGGTAGTGACGTGCCAGTGCAAAACCTGTACTCATCCCGCTACACTGAGCAGGTAACTCACCCTCACCCCTCCTGGGCCATCTTGTTTCTCCACTTTCCTGACATGCTTCAGCCCCCTAACGGCCATGCCTTTCCTTGGTCGCTGTTAATACCGTGATGCGATACAGGCAGCAGTGGGTTTGTTCCCTTGATCAGCCTTTTCCACCTTATGTGCCTCCCAGGTCTGCATTCGCTCCTGCTTTCAGCTCAACATGGTAGAACGCTGTGGCTGTGCATATTACTTCTATCCCTTGCCCGACGGAGCAGAGTATTGTGACTACACGAAGCACACAGCCTGGGGTAAGTGGACAGCAGGGACAGAAGAGCTCATGCCCACCTGAACCTGTTTGGTCCAGCCCACATCCCAGCATGTCTCATTGTCTTCAGTGAGCTTCCTGGTGTGACACATCCAAAAGATAGTCTTGCCTTGGATGATTAGCCCCTTGTGGAAGGAAACCTCTTCTGGGTCCCCCTCGCTGTCACACACCACCTTTTGTCTAAAGGTACTGTGAGCTTACCTGGATTTACTTTCTTTGCTGCTCAGGCTACTGCTATTACAAACTCCTGGCTGAATTCAAAGCTGACGTGCTGGGCTGTTTCCACAAGTGTCGGAAACCTTGCAAGTAAGTTGACCATCAGTCAGGCAGGAAGATTGGAAAGTATTCCCAGAAGTGTTGGGAAACATTCACTGACCAAGCAAAAGCTTGGGTCAATAGCTGAGCCCCAACCTGAAAAGGTATTTCTCCCATCAGGAAGCCAAAATGGCTGAAGAGCATCAGGGTTGGCTTAGGGGTGAGCTCCCAAAGACTGTGCATTCCACATGGCGGGAAGTGGGTGGAACTTCAGCATGGGAGGGAATCTCTAGGTGTGCCTGGGGATGGCGAGACCTGGCCCTGTGGCTCCTACAGCTTCAACAGCTAACATAGCCTGCTCTTGCCTTGCAGAATGACAGAATACCAGCTGTCAGCTGGATACTCCCGCTGGCCTTCTGCTGTCTCAGAGGTAAGGAGAGGGTGTCCTGGCTTCCCAGCACTGCTCCCACCTCCCATTTAGTCCTTCCTCAACTGGTACTAAACCTGCAGGAGATGACTGTGATCATGTAACACAATTTACTGCACTTTCATTTCAGGACTGGGTTTTCTACATGCTTTCACAACAGAACAAATACAATATCACATCCAAGAGGTGAGTGCCTCTAAACAGAAACTGTGTCCAAATCAGAAACCATCCCAGTGGAATGTGAATGTTGGAAATGTCAGAGTTAAGATTAAATCACTGATGGTAAGAGATCAGGCATGTGACCTGTGGACAAGGGTAGTGGATTTGAGTCAGAGTAGATATATACTGAGACTTCAGCAAAGCTGGGGACCCAAGTGAAAAATTTTGAAAGAGGTCAGATGCTGATATGAAAACAGTAAGCCCCAACACTTGCTGTGTGTTCTGGAGTCACAGTAAGTGCTCCTGGAAGAGTGGGAAGGAGAGCTGTGCAGGAGCTTTTGCCACAAACATTGGGTTTTACAGTACAGTGTCAGGAGTGCACTCTAAGTACCAAAGACTGTATTTAGTGCAGAATGAGAGAGCTGCAGAAATGGGAGAAAGCCTCTGGGTGGTATGTGTGGGAGAAGGACGGGGGGCAGAAGGGGACAGAGACATTTAGGTTTGGTGAAGAAATGCAGGGATTGAGGAGTTGGGGTTACTGAGTGTCATCTTTCATTCACAGGAACGGAGTTGCCAAAGTGAATATCTTTTTTGAGGAGTGGAACTACAAGACCAACGGGGAGTCTCCAGCCTTCACGGTACATACTCTGCTACTGTGTCTTCTCTGGCCACCCATTCCCCCACAATGTCCCTCCACTGTGGCAAGGTTTTGTTCCAGCAGCACTGCTGGATACTGAGTCTTTTTTCCTTGGGCAGGGTCAGGGGAACCCTCCCAGCAACACAGGGAAGAGGGAACAGGCAGGGAGACAAAGTCCCAGATGAGGGCTGTCGTCACTGCTCTCTCTCCATCTCCTGCAGGTGGTGACTCTGCTGTCCCAGCTTGGGAACCAGTGGAGTCTCTGGTTTGGATCCTCTGTCCTCTCTGTGATGGAGCTTGCAGAGCTGGTTCTGGATTTCATTGCCATCACCTTTATCCTGGTGTTCCGCTGGTTCCACACTCAGCAGAAGCAGTCTCCACCAGGACCCCCTCTGAACAGTCAGGATAACACTGCTTTCCAAGATGAGGCACCACCTCTCAGTGCTCCACATCGCTTCACTGTTGAGGCTGTAGTGACCACACTGCCATCCTACAACAGCCTGGAACCACGTGGGCCGAGCAGGGATGATGAGGTGGGACACGAGTGAGGCAGCAGCTTCTCTCACTCTTCAGATGGGTGGCAGCTGGAGCAAAGGCTGCACACTTTGTCTGCAGGGCCTGTGTTTCCTTCTTTCTGGGGTGCTGCACATGCACCACAGCAAAAGACTGCTCCGTGGTTGGCCTGGGCTCATTGCTTTCACTTCTGTAGGCAAATTCTTCAGTCTCATAAAATACTATTGCTGTGGGATCACCAGGGATGAGAGTTGATCTAGTGTATGTGTGGGGGAGATGTCCTCTCAATTTCCTTATGCTCTGTGCATGTGCACACCTACATGTGCATGCATGCTTTCTTTTCCCTCCAACAAGGACGCTGCCACAGTTCTGGTCTGTCATTAATTAATGAGGTTTGGCAGGTGTGACTGGCCTCTTCGTGGTATGACATGGAACAGGAATGGAGTCTCAGCTGGGGCACAAATCTCTCAACAGACTGAGCTTTGTTAAGCTTTCCCTAAACTGGTTGCTCTTTCCTCATTGTTCATGTCTAGCTCTGATCCCAAGACCGTGTCACCTGCCCTCTCCTCCTCCCAAGGAGAGGCTACTTGACACAAGAGCCACTGGCACAATCTCAATCTGTATTACGCACAATGCTCCAGAGAGGTGCTTGAAGCTTGCTGCCACTCCCAGGTCTGGGACAAAACACCCCTGGCAAAGTAAAGGCTCCCTTTTCAAGCTGCCTTTGTGGCATTGGTAGATCTTGGGTGTACCCCCTTCCTTGGGATACACCATACATGTGTACATCCAGCTATTTGATGTTTGCCAACAGCTCTGGGACAAATTGATCTCTACATATGCTTGATCTTCCCTGCTTTCTTCTTGAGGGAAACAAAGAGAGTTTGGCAGGATTATGCATACCCTCTAAAAATCCCAAATGGTACCTCTGCTGCCATGGGATCCTGCAAGAGAGGATTGGAGCAGCACAGGTCATGCAGTGCCTGCTCTGCTCCTCCCAGCCCTTGTCTGGTCCAGCCACAAAAACTCTGCTGAGGCCTCTTCTTCCTGGGGGAAGCACAGGAAAGTACTGCAGGTTTTAATCAAAAGTGCTTCCAAGGAAAGCCTTAGCCTATTTGACTGGATCACGTGGGCAAAAATGGTCTTCTTCTCAGGAACTAATTTGAGGACCTTTGTATAAGAGAACACGTTTCTTGCAGTGAGCTTGCCATACTCTTTTCTTACAAATACTCAGACTTCTGCTGCAATGGTGTTTGCACTGCACTTTATGGGGTATCAAGAGAGCAAAGGTGATGTCCTTAAAAAACAGGATTACCCACTTCATAGGACAGAGATATCGAATTTAAGCAGTTTAGGAAAAGACCTGTGGAACCCTGTAACCAATCACACTGCAAACTGCCACTTCTGAATTTAAAAACTAGTTAATCATAACAAAAGAAAAACTGAAGCTGTTTTAAAAATTAAGGTAGATGCACTGCCCTTGGGAAGTTGGAGGTGTTTACTGCAGTATCTAAACTATTGCCTAATTTTTCCTTTTGAGATGCTAAACACATACTGGTTGTACTGCTCTTGCCTTGATCACCTAAATGCACTTTTCAATTCCCAGCAGAGAGTGATTTTATTCTTCTTCAAATACACAAATGCTATGTTCTCTATTGCATAAATATTCGTGGTTTTACCAATTTTATCCCAGTGCTCAGCTTATAACTCTTGTTTGAAAGTAAAGATAATGTCTCTCTGCTAGGAATAGAAACAAGTAACTCAGGGGGTGTCCTTCAGCAAGGGTGGCAGCCCAGCGGGGAGAGGCCTGCAACAAGCACTTAGAATGAAGTAAAAAAGAGCGAGCAATGAATGAAATCTCAAAATTGCCTCTGTGAAGGTACTTTCATGTTCTGTAAAAACACTGCCCAAGAGGCAGAGCTAAAAGCTAGGTTTAGTTGCTGAACGTAACTGGCCACAATTAAAACACAAATGACAGGCAGATAGAGGAGTTAGGATGCTGCACCCAGTTCTTGGTCACAAATTTAGTACTGCAGACTGATGCCTTGGGTGTTTTCTAGCACATAAATGAGCAAAAACCTGACACTGGACATAAAGCTGTTTGCTTCACAAAGCCACCTTCAAATCAAGAAAGGAGAAAGAGCAGGTGCAACACTTAAAACAGTCTTTGTATACCATAAACATACAGTGATTCATATGGTAAGCATGATCTTTCCTCAATATCCAGAGAATAAGACACAATTCTTCACCTCACAGAACCATAAATAACCTTATAATAACCATAAAATTGATGAGACCTGCTGCATCATGTGTAGTTAAGTGGGTGATTAAAGCAAGATTAACCAGAAGCATAACTACTTGAAACAGTAAGTTCTCTTAATCATAAAGAAATACAACAGCAGAAGGTGGTGATGTATTCCCTGGGGGAAGCTTGAACCATAGTCTATCTGTTCCATAAAAGTGTTAAAATGCAAAAAAAAAAAAAAAACAAAACGGGCTTTGACTGATGAACTCAAAGTAATGGCACCATTCAGGATAGCTGTAAATCCAGAGTTACAAGCCTGTACAAACGTGAAGAAGCAGTTATACAGTTGGTAAATAGGTTAGCCCTCCCTGTCCTGTGAATCAGTGCAAAAAACTGCCATCGTGGGAGAAATCAGGTGCTTGTTCCAGAAATAATCCCTACATTTCTTGTAGGCTGGCAAGACCACAGATGAGCTCAGCAGATTTACAGTGGGCTCAGTCTGGCTAAAAACAAGAGGCAACGCCAGCAGTGCTGGAGTAAGAGCGCAAAAATGGAAGTGTTTCACTGAGAATGTGAAAAATTGGAGAAAAGGGAAGAGGGCATGCATGTATGGGGATCTGCAGGTCAGTAAAAGGCAAATTAAAGGTCTGAGCTGGGGTGAATTTGTACAAGAGGAGAAAGTTGAGGGGATGTAAAAATGCTCAGTAGTCAGGTGTGTTAGAGGCATAGCAGAGTTATTTTGAGGACATGGAAAACATGCAGGGAACAGCTGAAGGTGTCTTTTTGGACTGGGAAAAGGTGTCAAAACTATTGTTTTTCCGTAAGAATCAAGGTAATAGAGGAAAGGCGTGGAAGTACAACATAAGTGTCTAGGGAAGCTAGAAAAAAAATGGAGAGAACCATCACTATGGAAAATAAACAATATATTTAGAAGAACTAAACCCTCCTTGCTGGAGGGCTTAAAAGAAGCTAGACAGATAGGTCAAGGTTTGTCTGCACAGACTGAGGTCAAACCAAGAAGGAATTTGAAGAAAGGGTCACCAAGCTCTTGGGAGAGGATCAATAAAATCTAAGAGGTTACAGGCTACATCAAGAAATTAAAAGTGCAGTAGTGCTGCTAGTGTAAGGACACAGGGAAGCCACAGAGATCAGGAACATAACAGAGGCACAGCCACATTCAGTCACAGTTCTTTGTATTTAAAAATACGCAATATTTAAAGGGGGCTTGTTAGCACAAGAAGGGAAAGTGCCTTCAGCTTCCAAGTGCATGCTTAAAAGCAATGAACTAAAAAGAGCTTATAATCTTTATTAATTTTTTAATAAATTTATGGCAAATTTAGTTTTAAAAAATAGTACAAAGGCTTTTGGAAAAGAAGCCTCTGAGGAAAGAACATTAAAAAAAAGTCATATTGTCCTCTGCAGAAATCATTTAGTGGGTCTGTGCACTGAAGGGAAGGACGTTATGTGGCTGTTCATATTTGAAACCTGGGGAGCAAGTCCAGGTGCTCTGAATAAGTGTTGCACTCTATCTCAGGCCAAAAATAGGTGAAAGATTATGAGGAATATGGAGGCTCAAGTATCCAAAAGACATGGCTGAGTTGCCTATTTGTAAAACTTAGATATTTATCTGTTACATCTCTCAGAGCAATTATTTGTTTAGAGGTCAGAACAAAGATAAAACCTCCCCTTTATTACTTCTCTTCACCAAGCTGAGGCTTCCAACTCCTGTGGATACATCAGAGCAGGGACTGTCACTTCCCAAGGAAGCCAGCTTCATTAAAAAAGTGTTGATGCTGTATTCCAACTCTGAAGAAAAATCTGTCTTCCCCACTATCATTTGATTACTCTCCAGCTGAGACAACAAACCCCACCACTGATGAGAGCCTGCACCTGGCTTTGACCAGCACAGAGACACCTCAAGAAAGGCCACAGCAATGCCTCAGGCATCTAGAAATATGAAGGTTTAGGGTATATCCATTTAGGAGCAGTACTGTTAAGGCTTTTCTTCCACCACATCTGAAGACATCAGGTTGAAGCAGTTGATATGGGAGCTGCACGTTGAACAGACTGGTTTGGGTTGGAAGTGATCTTAAAAGACCATCTTAGCTCCAACTCCCTGCCACAGACAGGGACACCTTCCACTAGACCAGGTTGCTCAAAGCCCCATCCAACCCAGCTTGGAACATCTCCAGAGATGGGGTACCCACAGCTTCTCTGGGCAATCTGTTCCAGTTCAAAGACATGTTAAGTATGTTCTGTGTTTAAAGGCAGAGCTTGAATTTTTAATTAGACATATAAAGACCTATTCTCCCAAAGCCTTGCCTTTGCTTTTGGAGCACATTTTAAGCACTGTTTTGTCTGGGATAAGAGAGTGCAGGAGCAGCAGAAACACTGATGCAGTAAAGGATGGCACCTCAGAAGAGCTTCTACTAGAATTTTCAATGCCTACCAGAGGATTTATGGCTAGACATGCAAGTCTTTGCAAACATCCACATGACTCATGAACTGGGCTCAACCGTGGGGCAGCTTTCAGCAGTATGTTCACCCCTAGCTCTGTGCTTCAGAGCAGCTGCCATCTTTGGAAAATGAGCATTCAATCCCCAGCTTTGGCTAGGGACTTGGACACTATCATCAACAGTCTAAAGATGCACCTGTCCTAAGAAAACATCTTCCCTGTCCCCCTACATGAATGAGGCTGAGAACTGATAGGAATGCAACACAAAACTTGGCAGGAAGTGTAGCACAACTCGTTCGTTCAGGTTGTGCAGGCATGAACTGCATGGAATTTTAGACTGTACATGCTACTTTAATCCACCAGCCAGTACAGACACCCTCCTTTCCCAGGAAGGTTTCCATCTTTGAAGAATTACTCTATCTACCTTGCTCCAAATTCACCATTGAGAGTTGTTCTAGTGTGTTCATTGTTCTGGTGTGATTTTGGTGATGTTTAAGACTGGACAGTGATTGATCATAAGGGAACCAGAAGCAGGGAAGATTGCTTTACAACGTAGTTTTTGTAGCAGTAAGGGCAGATAAGGACACAAGTACCTAATTTTAAAATAAGTCTGCACTAGACAAAGCTCTGTCATTTCCTTTTAATGAGTTTCAAATGTACAGTGAAGCAAAACAAAGGGACACTTACCTTTATTCCAGTTCATGCTCCAAGATACGTTGTGAACAGAATCCTACCTTGGAGGTCATCATTTGGGTCCTGAACTTATATTCCAACACCAGTGAAGAATCGTTTTCTGGATTTAAGGATCTGAGGTTATTGAAATCTAAAGGCAGCACAGCGTGAGAACCAGAGCTGCCACTAACACTAACACACAGAAGGCAGTCCCCTAAACAGGACAATGGCTGGACATTTGGTGGCTGAAAGTAGACTTTGGCTTGGGCAGCCTCTTCCCCCAGAGCTGCTGGTTCTCACATCTTTTTACAGACTTAGCAGAGTCAGTCCAGCACAACTGGAACTGCCATCATTTTACAATGGAAAAACAGCCACTGCTTTGAGGGACAGAACTTCAGGTATGTGTACGCTATGGAAGTCACAAAAAAAAAAAAAAAAATTCCAGAAGTTTGGCATCCCAACCCCTTCCCACTCACTGACAGACCAGACAGACTCAGTAAGGTGGTGAATTGTGTTTCTTAGAGACTGTTAAAAGTACATGAGCTGATTTCCAGAACATGCCAGAGGAGATTACAGTTGTGTTTATAGAGGAAGTAAATAAACTGCACGTGCATAAGTGGCTGTGATGCTGTGGGCAGCACAGTCCCTTGCTTTTACTAAGAGGGCCTTGGTGATTTGTTTTGCCCATGCACAGAGACACAAAGGAGGGGAAAAGGAGCAGAGAAGGAGGCAACATACATCTAAGAGAAAGAAATTAAAGAGACAGCCTTAGGGGGACCTCAGCTCCCAGAGAGACAGGAGGAATGGGGCACCAAAGGCTTGTTTAGAAGACTTCGAGATTGCTGGTCTGGGGGCCTCAAGCTTGTAAGCCTACCCCCTAAAATGAGAGCAGTAAGTAGCACAAGCAGGCCCTGGCTCCTCTTCAGTAGATGCACTTCTGACCGTCCATCCCATCTCAGTTCCACAGGGAATTAGGAAAGTGCTCAGGGGACGAGGGCCGCTTCACTCCAGGATCTTCATCTCTGCCCTCCCCCAGGGCGGAGAGGAATAGAATTGCAGGGAGATGAACTCAAATGAAATGCTGGGGCATGGAAGTGAGCATGCAAAACCTAGCCCCTTGCCAGGTGCCCTGGGAGGCAGAAAGGGATTTCCCCAGCACAACCAATGAAACAGAACACATCTGCTCCTCCCATGTTTTGTATTTTGCTCCTATCTGGGAACTCCGGTGATGTCCTCCCTGCCTCCTCTTAAGCCTAAACAGATCCCAGTGTATTCTAGAACAGAGGCAGAACTTTCTAAATTAAAGGAGCACCCTCTTTCCAGTCTAGATTACAGGCTACAGCTCAGCTTGTTAAAAAAAGTTAAAAGACAAGATACACATTCCTTGGAAGACTCTATAGAAACAGGGCAGCTCATTTAACCCATGTGTCTGACAACACATTCAAACAACTCACAGCTCTTGTTACTTTTGATGGAGAAGAACAAAGGAATCGCTCACAGAAAGCCACAGCCACAAGTTGACTTCTATCAGAGACCAACCTGGACCTAAATTCAAGAGAACCCATAGCAAGTAGTAGGATTCAGTTTGATCAGCAAGATCTCTCGAGACATAAGTTGCCAAACTGGGACATCTGATGTCATTTTGCAATATCCATGCTCAAAGCACCATTTCCCTTTGAATCTCCAGCTAACCATTTCAAGTGTTGTCTAGCTGCTGCTGAAAGTTAGGGCTTTGTGGCAGCAGAAACAGCGCAGATAGTCTTAATCAGAAAGCTGTGCAGCTCATTCAGTCTCATCTGGAATACCTCCAGCCCCCTTCACCTCTATCTGCTATGGCAGTGAGTTTCCTTGACGTTCAACCCAGTCACACAAAAGCAAAACACCAATTCCCATTCTGCCACTACTCCAAAAATCTTCCTTCTGGAAAGCTACAAGACAGTAGGAAGCTACAGGGTCCTGGCTTGTGTGTGCATAGATGAAAGGCATATTTGACACTCCCCAGCAGACTAACTGTTCTTCACTTGTTCCTTGTGGAAAGACACTTTACTCCCACACATGCCTTTTAGATAGTAGCAATGCTCCTTTCACTTAACTGTGTTTAGCCTGTTGCACTTGACTGAGGTAATCATGTAGGCCCTCCTTTATGAAAACTGAAATGGCCATGTTCAGGCAGCAAGTCATCTGGAAATAAGGACAGGCAAAATAAATCAGTTCTTCAAGTGCTTACCACCTCTCCATGGCTAGAGAAATCTACATCACTACGTGCAGCTTAGATGGCTCACAGCCACTGGCCAACACAAACTAGCTTTTATTTCAGCAGCTCAATGAAAAGCTCAAGTCATGCTACCACTCTTTTTAGGCAGAACACTAAAGACTCTCACATGCTGAAGTCCTTCATCCCAAAAGGCACTGTGTTAAGGCATTCTTATTTTGCTAGAGTTCACACAGGCACTATTTGACAAGCTTACACCCAAAAATAAACACAAAAAGTTCCCTGCACATGAGCAGGAGCAAATAGCTACCCACTCTTCCTCAACTTCCCTTTCCTCTAAGCTTAGAGGACACTCCCTAAAGCTGCAGCAGCTATTGAAAAGTCTACCTATGTTTAGTAAGCAGCTCAGAGTCCTATACAGAAGATAAATTCAAACAAATAAAGAAATCAATGAAGAAGCTAGGTGAGAGGGAAGGAAAGGAAAAATTCAGAGGCAAGAAGAGACAGGCAAGGTAATAGGGGACAGGAGGTTGCAGACTGAAGGAACTACATTTAAGTAAAAAAGTAGACTGGAGACAAAGCAATAGAAAAAAAGGAAAAAAAAAGGGCAAGTTACACCAAAGGTCCCTCAGAGAATTCCAAACCACCCACCAGGGAAGGAACTTGCCAACCCATGCACTCCAGGGTAAGTGTCCCTCATACTTACAGGTTTACCTGACCTGGCAGGCAGAATTTCCCATTTCTACAAGGATGGCATCCCCCATTCCTCATACTACTAGATAAAGCATACCATTTCCATACTAAGTGAGGGAGTTCCAGCATTACTACCTCCCTTTCCCAAAGACTGGAATTGATACTTAGACAACTAAGACCCTCAATATCTCAAAACAAAAAGGAAAAGTTTGAAGTACTCTAGAGCTAGTGTTTCCTCACCTTTGAGCCTGAGGTTTTTGATACTTACGTGCAATCACCACCACCACAAGGGCACCAATCACTCCCATTATGATCATCATCTGAAGAAAAAGATTGTCCAAGAGCAATATTCAGAACAGATTGACAAGTTCTCATTCTTCCTGACAGCCAGAGAACCTAAACCAGGTCCTGAAGGCATGACAGCCAAGGCCTCAAAGCCTTCTCACAGTGAAAGAATCTTAAGTGTTTGAAATTGTTAGGAAGCCCCAGCTATACTAGCAAAGCCCTGCAGGAGGGGAGTAGCCCAGTTCCCTCCTGACCAAGGAGATCATGGCACTAGGAAACTCACCTTGCAGTTCTTCCACCAGTACTTCCTTTTGAGTTTTGCTGCGCTACTTTCAAATACTGAGGCGCCAGCCTGAAGTGCATCTGCCCGGTCATCCAGCTCTGACAGCTTCTCGTCTCGTTGCAGCACCTTGTCTACGTTTACACACATTATATCAACCACCTACAGAAGAAAGAATAGATCAGTTATATTGGTAAAGATAGTTGAAAAAGTTAAAAGGAGTAACAGCCAATAGCCAATGTTGTAATACTAACAAACAAAAAACATAAATGGAGAGGGGGAGAAGATCAGGGTAAGAAAGAAGTAATTTCAAGTCGCTGCCTGCTTTGAAATGAAAAAACAAAAACAAAAAAAATCCGAGACTCACTGTAAAACATCCGTTCAAGTACACTTCAACCAGATCCTCAGCCTCACATCCTCATCTGCTTTTAAGAGCTCTCCATTCCAGCAGCAAGCCAAAGCCACGCTCCTTATGAGAGGAGTCATGCGCTCAGCTCACTCTCCTTGAGCTGCAAAATTACCTTATGAGCTTCACGTTGCTGCCCCGGCGAGGCACAAAGGCGCTACTGCGCGTCAGAAGCCAAGCCACTGACATCGATCCTAGGAAGCCAGGCTAGGGTTCCCCCGCATCACTGCACACAGGGCTCCCTTGAAGCAGCCCGCAAGGATTAAGGGCTGTCCTGGACGCTGTACAGCTTTGTTTCCATAACAGATGCACGGTAACGAGGTACCAGAAAAATCTAGCAAGCCTGGTCCTTGGAAGTAATAGCTGGAATTAAGTGACTTTTAAACATAAAGCAATCTCTCCCTCCAGCCTCTTTAATAGGTTTGCCACCCTATTTTTGAGTATTGAGCATTAATTAATTCTGGCTTTGGCATGACAAAACGAGCCACCCCCTCAGCGACAGACACCGGTGAAGAACATCGCTGCTGCAGAGCAGCGGAGAAGAGCCAGGCACCCACCAGGGCTGGCAGAGCTACTGACCTCCTGCACTTGGGCCTGCGTCTGCTGCAGGCGGCGATTGCTGCTCAGATTGGGGGGAGCCCCGGGGGGACCCCCACCGGGGGCTGCTCCTTCGGGAGCTCCTCCTTCGGGAGCGCCGGGAGCAGGCTGCTGAGCTGGGTCAGACCTAAGGAGTGTAACACACGCATGAGCGAAGAAAAAACTCAGCCGCTCAAGAGAGAATCCCCCCAAAATCCACACGAACCCTAAAGTCCCCAGGCTGGAGCAGTGCTGGCTGCAGCCTCGGGAGCCTGCAGCCTCGCTGGATGCCGCCAGATCGGGAACGGGCGGGCTCGCGGGAGAGCCCAAAGCAGGGGCAAGCTCAGGGGGGCTACGGGAATAGAACCAGCCCCTCGCCGAAGGAGCTTGCGGGTGCGGTCGCGCCAAGCACTGCGGCCTCCCGGGGGGGGAACACCGACCTGGCCGCACGGACGTGACCAGGAGACGGGGAAGGAAGGTGGGGGAAGAGGGACAGGGAGGCAGCGCGGGAGCGCCCCGAGGGGACCAGGCAGCTACCGGGCTGGGCGCAGTGGTGGCCGCCGGCCAGGTTGCCTCCAGCTGGGGACCCGCACATCACCACTGGGGCACGGCCCACTCACCTACGCACCAGGCGGGGAAGCAGGAACGCCCGGGGGCGGTGCGGGCAGCCCCGCCTGCGGCTGCTGCAATGCGCCACCCGACCCTACCGCCGCCGGCCAGGACGCGAGCTCTGCACTGACCCTTCTCCCTCAGGCTCCAGCCACCACCCCCGCGCCGCGCCCACCGCAGCTCGCCCACGGCCGATCGGGCGGACACTCACATGGCCGTGCCGAACAAAACAGCAAGACAGCCAGCACGGAGCTTCGCACCGACAGCCCCTGGGGTCCCGGTACTCCGCACTTATAACAGGCGGGCCCCTCCCACAGAGCCAGCAGCCAATCAAAAGTTGTTCGCCAGGAGCGGCAGCTCGGCGTCGTCCCTGGGTTCCTCCTCAGTCAATCAGCGCTCCGCGCCCTGCGGAACTGGCCATAATGTTAGCCCCGCCTCCAGACCGCCACGGGGCTAGTCCCGCCCTGCCATGGGCTGCCCAATGGGAGCAGCGCCCTGCGCCCCGCCCCCGCCGAAGTCCCGGGCCGGGGCTCGCACGGTCCCGCTCCCGATCCACGGCTCTACCGCTGGAGCCGCCGGCCCCGACAGCCCTGCGTGGGTCCGCCGAGCTCCGTGTAGGTCACGCAGCCCCTGATCGTGGTTACCTGCCCCGTTCAGTTTTCCTCTTGGAGCCCAGCCCGGCTGGCGCCGTTGTGGTGGGGGCTGCGGAGCCCTCCCGAAATCCCACTTCCGCAGTGTGTCTGTTGGCTCTGGTTAAGCCGCTGTCCTTGCAATTAAGAGATGGTGTCGCTGGCACACTTCCACCATACGGTACGTCATGAAAGCGAAGCTGAACAAGTCCCGATCGAGCTTCTGCAGCCTGCTGGAAGCAACGAGGCTCCCACAGAAGCCCCAAGAACAGCAATGTGTTTTGGCGTTTTTCCGTCTAAATATATGGAGAAGCCTGCTGGATCAGAAGGAGAGGTTCTCCGATTCAGGACAAAAAAAAGGTCAGGAGTGTACTAGAACAAGAAGACTCTTCATACAGAATTTTGCGTGGTGAGTAGAAAGTGACAAGCATGGGCTCACACCTAGACTACCTTTTCCTTCCATAAGGTGATGCAGGATGTTCATGTGTTTTTAGTGTCAGATCTCACAGATTATTAGGTACACAAGACAGATAGGTTACAGATTACAGCATGGTAACTAGAAGATCTTAGTTACACAGTGAAGAATAAGGCAGCGTTGTGACTAGAGACAGGTGATTTGCAGGTAGGAGCAGACTAGCACTGACCTCAGAACTCCAGGATTTTACACTCTGCCTTCAGAGGAAGAAGCTTCTGTAGCTTGGCAGCCTTTCCACTGCAGTCTGAGGACCATTCCAATAACTACTGCAGATAAGTTTGAGCTTATGGAATTAGTGGCCACAGAGCCCTTGCCAGTTGGTGCTTAGGGATTAAGAGATGACAAAGGTTACAAGATCCTTTCTCTGATACTTTTCCAGCTTCCAACATATATTCAGTCAAGGATTTGCTATACCTGCTCAGTCTCCACTTGGACCTGTGCAAACTTCCTGAATCCACACCACCTTTTGGCAAGTCTCAGAGGTCTGTCACCCTTGCTCCCGAGAATGTGGATTTCAGCTGTTTAAACAGAGAGTTTGCCTTCACTTTCCTCAGGCTTAGGCCTAAAGAAAGTTCTTTCCATTAACTCCCTGCTGCTTCCAACCAAATGCTTTTGGAGACTGAGGAGCATTGCTCTGTAGCAAAATACATCAAGTCAGCAGATAACTCCCCAGTTACTTAGCAGCTGAATTAATGACCAAGGCAGAATTGGTACGCAAATGCCTCCTCATCTAATGGATTTTTCCCAAGGGTACAGTGGTGTGATGTTGGACTACAGGGATGCCAGCTGTGACACACTATAACTTCTCCTCTAAAGGAACTGGCAACAGTTATGGAAAACTAAGAGCTAGAATTTAAAAAAAACATTTGAATACTTTAATTACCTTTGCAAATCCTGCCTAAATTATAAACAAAAGGCTATTTGGTCATTTAGTATCATTAGCAGGGGATCAAGTCATTAGGAGTGTGCAATGAGACAAATCCCATTCTTAAGACAAGTTTTGATGCATTTCAACTAACATTTGGATCATTCACACTTAACCAGAGATGAGTGGAAGGCAAGAGGGAAAGCCATGAGCAGGAAGATATATTAGCAGAACTTCATGGCACTAACTTGAAAAATTTGGCTATGAGGAAAAATCTAAGCTGGAGAATACTGGAATTGTCATGTTAGATGCATGAACCTGGGGCTCAGAGACTGAAAGGATGCTAGATGCCTGGCCAAAAAAAACAGAGGACCAGAGGGTCAAGTTCAGGGATGCAGGTTGGAACAGATGCCTGCAAGATGTATGTCAGAAATGACTGAGGGGGCACAGAGGAGCTCAGGCCTGGAGCAGCAGCAGGATCCTGGGATCAGGGTAGAAATATGCAGCAAGGGTTGTAGAAAGCACTGGGAACTCAGTTGTGTGAAAGCTGGCTTTATTCTGACTGCAATGCCACAAAACTACACTCCATGCGCTAAAGCCACTGCTGTTCCTTAGCGGTGCTTTCCGGTGCGATTGAAGCGTTTGTACAAGTACCGGATCCTCTTGCTGAGTTTGTGATAGTCCTCTGCAAACATCCGATCGCCCACCATCTGCTTCTTGCGGATGCACCTCTGCAGCTCGTTCCCCCGCCAGCCTCGCAGCCAAGTAGGCCCCATGATGAGATTCTTCGGGTGGATCTGGAAGCCACCTGAGAATAGCAGAGCAGAGACAGATGAAGCCAGGCACCGGAGAAGGCTATTCCCAGGGCGGCCGGCCCAAATCCTCCCCGCCCTGTCGCTGCTGGCAGATGCGCCAGCCCGCAGGTGAGTCCAGCCTCCCTCCCCTCATCCCCCGCGGCCACGGGGCTGGGGAGGTGCGGGGGAGGTGCGGGCGAGGTGTGTGTCTTACCCAGGATCCCCACGTTATCATACACCCCGAACAAGGCCCGCTTCTTCGTCCACCGATCTACGGGCCTGCGCTTGGGCGGCTCCTTGATGCGGATGGGCCGGGAGAGCCCTGCCAGGGGCGAGGACAGAGGCACGGGGAGGCCGGGCCGTGCGGGCGCCCAGCGCGCCCCTCCGCAGTCACTAATGCCCCGCTCGGCGTGGGGCAGGGGAGCGGTACGGCCCAGCAGGGCCCGGCCCGCCGCTCGCAGCAGCAGCGTTGCCGCCGCCATGGGGATGACCCCCGGTACCCCGGGGAAGGGCTGGGACGGGACCGGAAGGGAAGAGCAGCGCTGCCGCCGGGCCGCCCCTTCCGCCGGGGAGGGCAGGGGCGCGCGGGTGACGTAGAGCCAACGGTCGGGAGGGCAGGGGAGACGGCGATTGGGCGAGGGGCCGGCAGCCGCCGGGCGCTGATAGGCCCGTGGCGGGAAGGGGCGGGGCGAGCGCGGTCCGCGCGCGCAGTTTCGAGCGCCCGGGGCCGTGCGGGACTGTGGCGGCCATGGCGGTGGCCCCGGAGTTCCATCTACCCCTCGCTCCCGCCGATCTGCTGCGGGATGGCGGCCCCGGGCGCTACGTGGTGCAGGAGGTGCTGCCCGCCCGCGAGCTGCCGCCCGCACTCGCAGGTAAGGTATCCCCACACGCCCTTCCCGGTTGGGCCCGGTCCTGCCGCCGGCTCACGGCCATCTCCCCGCCTCTCTCCGTTTTTTGCCGCAGCTTTCCGGGCCGCCTTCCGTGCGCGGGGCGCGCTGGCCGTGCTGCAGCACTTCGACTGCGTGTACAGCGTGCTGCAGTGAGTACGGGGCAGGGACGGGGCGGAGGGGCGGGCGCTCGCCCCTCTGCCAGGCGCTCTTTGCTCGCCGCCCTTACGCCCTGTTTGTCCCGCAGCCACTTCCGAACCGTGGGCGTGGCTGTCAAGGAGGACGCCTTGGAGCTGATGGTGCACGGTGGGTACTTGATGTTTACGGCCGACGGTGGACTAATGGAGAGGTTGTTGTCCTTTGGCAGCTCAGTGATGATATAAAGGCTAATGTGACTCGGCCAGCTGGGCTGCACTTTCAGCCCACTCCTGTCATACGGGTCTGTAATCTTGGTGGACGATGCTGAGCTGTGCATGTTCGCTGTAAGGGCAGACCGACAGAAAATCCTCTTGCTCACATCCCTGGAAAATACATCTGTGGGATGTATCAGCTCAAAGTGAGTGTTTCTCTGAGCTGACGGAGGGCTGTGGGGATAGGACAAGACAGCATGCCCAAGGTCTGGGTTGCAGGGGGCAGCCCATGTTACAGCTGGTGAGATGTGAGCGCACATCTTTGGTAATCTGATAGCTGCTGTAAGCCTCCCAGAGAGAGGATGGCTAAGGGACCTGGCAGGGAGTGGTCATGACTTTCTGCTTCTCCTCAGTGGTGTCCCATCATTCCAGTGAACTTCCTGCCATCTTGGGGGACTCTGGGCTGAGCCATGCAGACCGAGCTGCTCACCTCAGTGCTCTTAAGATGAATTGCTATTTGCTGACTGGCCTGATGGATGCCTTTGAAATGGAAACCTGCAAGAACAGTTGTTTGGAGGCAGATCCTGGTAGGAAGGTAAGTGAGGGGACTGGAGGAAAGATGATAAAAGTCAGAATAAAATTTTAAGCTTGTTGAACTCTGTAGTATCTATCATATTTTATATCAGAGTTTATATGAACATGATGCCTGTAAGAGCAGTGCATAATATGGAGCACTGGCACTTCTGTGAAACTGTGCCTGGAAAACAGCCAAAGGGACAATCATATGTCTAAATATCAGTAGATACTTGGATGTCCAGGCCTTTCTATTTCATTCTTCAGTTTCTGGCTGGAACTTAGTGTGCCAGTATTTTATCAAGATTTCCTTTCTGTGGGTGGAGATGGTGGCAGTGGATGCAGGTATAATCCTTAAACCACATGAGGCACTGGTGCTGGCCTGAGCTGAGAGAGAAGAATTGGGGGAAACCCCCCCCCCTATGATCTGACACATCTCACTGTGTCTTTCTTAATGCTGTAGAATTTAACAAACTTCTTATATTTTGAAGGAAGCAGGGTAGTAATGGGGTTTTGTCTGTTGTGAAGCTGCTGATGTATCTCACTGTTTAATCTCCTTTCTAGAACAGGAAGAACCATGCCAAAACTTCTGGATCCTTGTGGGAAGAGGAGAGGGAGCCGCTTTTACGTCTGCTTACACAGCTGCTGCAGCTGGATCTCTGTCAGCTTTGGGGTGGTTTAGCAGTGGAAGAAGAGTTTGTCAGGTATGAGTTGGAGCAGGTATATTTGTGGAATGAGTGACTGGTTCTGAGGGATAAAAGGTTAAATGATAGGTCTACCAATGAGATGGTATTACAGCCCTCTGTGGGGTGCAGATCATTGGGAAACTGAAGAAACAGCTCGAGGCAAAAGCCATGTGTATAGGAATCACATCCTCTCCTCAAGTAGGCCACAAAAAATTCAGATGTTTGCTGATTTTTAGAGGACGCTGGAGAATCTCTCAAACAGAAGTTTGTGCAAGTTGTGATAGTGAGGTTTGCTGTCTGTCTTCTCTGGGTTTAGCTTAGTGACGGGAAGCTGCTACCGTATCCTGGAGAATCCAAGTGTCAGCCTTCAGAGGTACCGGGTCACGCGGGAGGCTGTGACGCATCTGCTTGCTGTAGCTCTGGTTCACTGTGACCACATGTTCAGTGAGTTCCTGCTCTTCTGCCTTCTTCCTGAAGCCGTTCCCAGTTACTTTCCCTGACCTCTTTCTTCCTTCTCATGTGTGAAAGGTGCCACTCTGAAGATCACACAGATGCTGCAGCACTTCGAACATGTAGCCCCAGTGTTTGCACGTGCCGTGAGCCTCTGGGCTAAAGAGTATGGTCTGAAAAGCCTGGTGGGGGAACTGCTAAGGTGAGAGAAATACCTGGGGGCTTGTCCTTCTATCCCTAGCAACTTGATGCACCCCATTCCTTGTTTCATCTTTCTGTACAGGGAAATTGGACAGAAATGTCTCCAGGATTTGGCTCGTGAGGCTTCTGGAGTCAAGGGTTATGCTACTTTTATAAGTGAACTGGCTGAACAGATTCCAGCTCTGGTGCTCTCCAACATGAGTGTTCTCCTGCCTCACTTGGATGGGGAGGTACGTTTCTGCAAAGTCACCTGTCCAGAAAAGTCAGATGGTAGAGATGCTGCTATCCAGTTTTTCTGTCTGGAAACTGAACCTCCTTCACAAAGTTCAAGTATCCAAAACCTGCTCTATTGGAATAGGTTCTGCCCTTACCTAAACGATGCAAAGGGAGCAGAAACCATGACATCTCCTGTCTGGGTGTCACTGTCTGGTTGTCACTATTAGATGTCAGAGAGCAGGAGACTGCCTACTTGTCTGAGGTCCCTGCTGTTGTCCCTTGTTCTTCAGCACTTAATGAGTTTGTCACTGTGTTACCTTTTCTTTACCTGCTGTAAGTGTTTCTTATGTCAGTTTTGGCTTCTATGAACCTACCTGGATAGCAGGGTTTGGATTGGAAGGGATCTTAACACCCCTGCCATGGCTAGGGACACCCTCCACTAGACTAGGTTGCTCAAAGCCCCATCCAACCTGTTCTTGAACAGTTGTAGAGATGGGGCATCCACAGTTGCTCTGGGCAATCTCTTCAAGTGTCTCACCACACTCTGAGTAAAGAATTTATTCCTAATATCTAATCTAAACCTACCTTCACTTTGAGGCCATTCTCTCTTGCCCTATCACTGAATGCCCTGGTTAAAAGTCCATCTCCAGCTCTCTCACAGTCCCCTTTAGGTACTGGAAGGTGCCTCCCCAGAGCCTTCTCTTCTGCAGGCTGAAACAAGACCAGCTCTCAGCCTGTCTTCATAGTAGAGGTTACTCTGTCTTGCAGACACAGCTATGTTCACCCAAGCTTAATACAATATCCATACTGAAAAAATTCACTTAGGGCTGGAGCCTGGAATTTGGACGGCCCAAACTCTGTGCATATCAAATCATGTCTTTTGGTCTGTACCTAGTTCAACAACTCCTGTCTTGGCAGAGTTACACGATGCGAAATGCTGTTCTGGCAGCTATGGCAGAAGTGCTGGTGCAGGTGCTGAATGGTGACCAGCTGGAGGAAGCTGCCCGTGGTACTCGGGACAAGTTCCTAGATATACTGCAGGCCCATGTGTGTGACGTCCATAGCTTTGTTCGCAGCCGCGTGCTGCAGCTCTTCACTCACATCGTTCAGTGCAAGGCAAGTTTGTGCTGGGCAAGTGGTGTTGCCTCAGTCATCTCTTCCCATCTTGTGTGTTCTGAGGGAATTTCTGCCACCCTGCTTTTTGTTTGCAGAGATTGAAGTTTTAACGAAGGAAGGTGCTGTTCCTATGTACTGTGGTGTCTGCAGTTTCTTCCAAGAGACCAGAGATCCCAGGGGTGGGGGAACTGCGGGGTGGAAATTAGGTGCTGCTGTTTGTTACCAGGACAAACTAGAAGAAAGAACATACCATACAGCCTCCCCTCACACACTGGTATGGGAGAACATCACAATTACCAGATACACTAAAACTCAACTCAGCAGGATCCTGGATAACCTAAATCCTTGTTTTCAATGGAGGCTGGACCAAAATATACCAGAGGTCTTTTGTGCCCTAGACCTTTTCCATGAATCTATAATCTGTGCTTTTTAGTACATGAATATGTCTGCAGTAAACTCTTCCCAAGTCTCTGAGCCTTCTTGATAACTTTATCTGTGCTCTTGTGTTCTAGGCCCTGCCTTTGACTCAGTTTCAGTCTGTGGTGTCGCTGGCTGTTGGGCGGCTCAAAGACAAATCTGTCATAGTGGTTAAAAATGCCATCCAGCTCCTAGCTGCATTTTTGTCCAACAATCCCTTCTCCAGCAAGGTAATTGTGATTAATATGGTGGAAATGTTAGACGTCTGTTTGCAGGCTAAATATCTGCAGTGTGCTATAGCCAGGGCAGTAGTGTTTCTGTGTCTTGTGGGAGGAACAATATAGCCTTTGACTCTGCAGGTGGCAGCTTTCTGGTCTTCCCAAGTTCAGATTTTGAGTTCTTGGGCTCATCCCTCTCTTGGTGAAATTTATAGCTATGCTGAAGGCCAGGAAGGATGTGATTGAGGTAAAAACCTGCAGCAATTTTGAGCCCACTGTGACGTTTCTCTCCTTAGGATCAAAATTAGTTTTTTAGAATATTTTTCATGGATGTGCAGCTCTTTGTGCTTAGCTGCACCTTCTCCTGAGTTTCTGAGCCTTAGACTGACAACTTACAGCAGTTCTCATTCTAGGATCAGGGCCAGAGTATACTCTTCCAGTTTCCCAAAACAGGGTTTATGTATAGGGGTTGACAGCTAAAGCAGGGAGTGGAAGAGAGGAGAATTCTGGCATTTCAGGAAAAGGAGGATAACTAATACATTTCTTCTTCTCTTCCTGATATCTTCAGCTAAGCTGTACTGACTTGGATGAGCCACTGAAGAAAGAAGTGCAGAAACTGAAAGAAATGAGGGATCGTAGCAGACCCACAGCAGGTAATTTCCTTTCTTCTTTTTCTTCTTTCCCCTTTCTAGGACAATCCAGAATTTACTTTTTCTTGTATTAAATTTGCTCCCAGATTGTGACAGCTTTTGTCTTAAATCTTACCTGTGTGAGATGATGAGACCAGACTACTGGGATTAAACTCACAACATTTTTCCTTATGGTGGTGTTATAAAAGGATCATATTAATATCCATGTCTAAATCAACAGTCCTTATAGCTATATAGTCTCTTTTCAGGGTAAGAACTGAAAATGTCTATGAACACCCTCCCAGGTTTCCCTTCTCTACCACTCAAGGGCTGCTTGAGTCATGATTTTGGTCAGATATTATTTAAAATTGATTTGTCGGCAGCATCAAAGTCCAAGGCTAGAGAAATGATGGTTCTCTTACCTGTCTTTTTTTTTTCTACCTTCAGTGGTTTATTTTTTTTAGTCAGAGTTCTTGTCTTATTCTCACTGCAGTCTGGGTGGGAACAGCAATGGGAAGAGTGCCTGCCTGGGGAGGGGATAGGGGAAGTAGAATTCGTAAGTTCCAGATGAGTTTTTCCTTCCCATTAAAGGTGTCACCTGAGTCTGTGTTGTTCATTCCCTCTGATTTTTAAGTAGCTCCAGTGGTCGCCCCAGAGGAAGAGTGGGAAGCGATGCTGCCAGGAGTTAGGGCTGCCACAGAGCAGCTCTTTCAGCCACTGCAGGAAGGGGAAGAGGAGGTGCTGGAAGTTGAAGAAACCGTGGAGAAGACAGTGGAGCAAATCACTGGGCTGTTGAAGAAGCTCAATTACAAGTAAGAAGGCACAGTAGTTTGACAGTGTTTATCCCAAGGGGTGATTTCCAGTAACATTACTCTGTAGGAAGGGATTGACATGGGCACCCAGCACAATGTGCTGGTAGGAGCTGCTTTCTCAGGTGTTCAGGGCAAAGTTGGATGTTTTCCTTTATGTTCTGCTCTGATGTGTTGCTGATACTCTCTTGCGCAATGTCATTATCCAGGAGCGCAGCCTGCCTTACGCAGAAGGCCCTGTGTCGCTTCCAGGGAAAGGAACCTTTCATTTGCCCTGGGGAGGAAAACGAGGAGGCAACAATCCTGGGTGTTCTGAAGAGACTTTACACAGGTAACTATATTCCTCTGTCTGTTACCTAAGTTCAAGATAATGCCAGAGCCAGACTAAAACCCTCTGGAATGCTCTATCCCCCCTTTTGACCTGTGGGGCTCAGTCTGTGTGTACTTGACACTGCAGAGTGTCAAGAGCTGCAGCACCTCTGCATTGTTTGTTCATCTAGTCCCTTGGCATTTTAGCTGGATCATATTGATCTTAATTTCTGGTAGGAACAGTTCCATGGTCCCAGTAAAAGTGCGTTTCTGGTGCTTTAACTCACATAATATCTGGGGGGAGTGAAGCCAGTGTTGCCACTCCCATCCTTCTGCCCTGTCTGAATTTGTCAGGAGTTCTGCTTCCTAAACAGGTGGTGGCACATAATGCTTACCCTTAGCAGTCTTGACCAGATATCTGGTTCAAGCAAAGTCTTGGTTATCTGGGGCTTGAGCCTCTGGGTGTATTTTCAAGACTTCACATACTTTATGTTTGGTGTTTGTTTCAGCATAAGGATGCTTAGCCAATCACATTGAGCATATTTCTGTTGGAAGTCTTTTGTCTAAAAATCTTAGTTTTGTGAACTCTCCACACTTGCACAAACTTTGCTAGAGAGTAGTAGTGTTTGCCTTCTCCCTGGTTCCCTTTTAGGGCTCTCATCTATCTTTGGGGAATTGTTAAATTCAGATTAACCCCATCAGCATTTTAATGGAGCTTACCGCAAACGGACCATGCCTTTATACCAAGCTGGCATGTCTCTGGAGAATTGCAGTGTAGTATGGGAATTTGCTCCACAGTATGCTGAGATTTTGTAGCTAGGTCTGATGGCAGAATTCGGATTTTTGTATCCTGGCTCTCGGAAGATGTCACTGTGGAATGGGGAGAGGAGGGTTAAAATACCCTGAACGGTGCCTGTTTCTCTTGTATCTTCAGTACTGCTCACGAACGTTTAAGTGTGCTGTGTAGGTTCATGCCCAGGTGAGAACCGTGAGGATCTTCCACATAACAACAGCAGTGATGAGATTGAAGAAGTTGTGCAGGAAGAGCAGCCTCAAACAGAGCTGGTCAAACAGGAGATGTTGGTGCAGTACCTGCAAGATGCTTACAACTTCTCAGTGAAAATCACAGAAGCTCTGAACCTGATCAGCAAGATGATGTATGAAAACTCTGTCTCAGGTATGTGAAATAACCATGGGTCCCTTTTATTCCCATTCAGCATTTCTAGATCTTTCCTTGTTTGAGAGAAGATGTTGGAGTGGTAGAGCTCCAGGAGAAGGAGAAAAGATTGAAGGAGCTGCTCTTCATTGAGCAGATGTCATAGACACTTCCAGAGCATTGGAAAAGCAAGCACCATCTAAATGAGTGTCATGAAGGGCATGAATAAGGGCATGTTGAATAGGGCATGAACAGGCTTTTTAGGAATCCATTTTTTAAATACTAAGGTTGAAAATTTTTTTTTTAATATGTTTAAAAGTTGTTTCTAAAAAGATACGAAATAAAATGTATTTGGACTTTTTAAAATGAGAAAAATCAGCCAGGTTACTGAAGTGAGTTCACTTGTGGAAGCTACCCTGCCTCCTGTGGGGAGGGATGGATATTCATCTCAGCTGAGGTTCTCCCAAAGTAAGCCTGGCCAGTAAAACTGGGTTTGGTTATGTGCTCAGTGCCCTGACACAGCTTCAGCTGTTAGGCTGGCCACAAGAGGGGAGCTAAGTAGCTGGTCTCATCTAACTCATCTTTCCTCAAATTTTATTCTCTTGTTAAACATGAGCCTGATCAACAGGTTCTGTGGCCTGGTCCTCTTCAGTGCTGTAGAGAAGGGTGGTGATCACAAGGCCTTTGAGATAATTCAGTTGTTCATATTTAATATTAGAACTAATGCAATCACTTAGACTTTTCTGTAATGTTTATCAGAAATTGGCATTTCCAAGGGATGAGGGGCACAACTCCCTCTCCCATCCTCTCCAGCACATCCACTTGCACAGATCTGGGGTATGGATGGGTGTGGGCACTGCAGTGCCCCAGATTTCATGCAAACAATTCTGAGGCTTCATCTATGTTGAGGGTTCATGTTAACTGCTATAAGCATGTGGGCTTCCCCAGCAAGGTTTGGTGTCATTAGCTATTTGCACACATGAAAATGAACTCCTGGGTTCAGTGTCTTTACACTGAACCTTTGAAGCTCAGGGCCAAGAAATTGCCCTACCTGGTACTAAACACCTGGGGTTTGATTGTGGGGGTATTTTTAATGGATGCACAAATTTAATAACTTTTCATCTCCCTGTTGTCCTGTGCTGTAGTATAAGGAAGGCAAATTCAGTGTCTGAACAGTGAAGGTGTTTTGAGACATTTGGAGAGAGTATGCTGCTGGGTAAGGGACTGGTGCTAAGGGATGTGTGTGCTCAGATTTAGCCTTTTTTGATTAAAGATTTAATATTTGAAGATTTAAAATTTTTTTTCTGTTGCAAATTTATGCATTGTGGTGTGACTGGGGGCAGGGAAAGTATATCAGCTCACCTGTTAGATGTTCTTAATTCCGATTTGCAAGGATTTGTACTGGTAAAAGCTCCTACTTAGCCAGAGATCAGACTCTGTTTAGTTGTACAACTCCTCTGATCATTGCTATTGATGTCTTGTGATGCTGTCTAACTTAGTGGGTTTTTTTTGTCTTATGAGAGGACTGGGCAATCTATTTCAGGAGTAGTCAAGCTGAAACCAAACACAGTATTCCTTACCCCATTTGTACATCAAATAGCTTAGTTCCTCTAGTTATATCATTACACTGGGGCTTATATTCAGCTGTCTGCTGTGACTTTGAGATGTTTTTTCCCAAAGTTACAGTTTTCCAGAAGAGAATTTTGTTCTTTTCTCAAATATAGTCTCTGTGTTCTTTCCCTAACTGTATCACATTTGATTTAGCTGTAATATTGTTAATTTGTGATTCTTTTCTGGGACATCTACATCTTTGACTAGTGATCCCATTCTGACTCAAGCGCTCTGCAGACAGTAGCAATGATCTCTACATGCTTGTAGAGATTTCTGTGAGACATGAATACTTCTATGAATTTGTCTTAATGGCCTCTCTAATGGGAACTGGGGAAGAACTGCACTATCACAACTGTTTTCTCTGCAGTGGTGCAGGAAGCCATTGAGTTCTTCGTGACAGTCTCACAGTTTGGTGTGCCCCAGGCACTGCTTGGAGTCCGCAGGATGCTGCCCCTCATATGGTCAAAGGAGCCTGGAATTAAGGAGGCCGTGCTGAATGCCTACAGACAGCTCTATCTGACCCCCAGTGAGGATTCGGAGAGGTATGGATCTTCCTAATCAGATTTTTTTTTTCCTTTCCCTTCCCCCATCCCCTTTCTGCTGTTGGGAATGGGCTATGGGCAGGGAGAAAACTGAGAGTTGCCATGCTTCATGCTGAGCTGAAACGTAAGGTTATTACCTGGGTAACCTAGTCTTCTTGCAGGACCTACTGCTGAACTTCTGTTCTTGGTTTGTCATAGAGCTCATATGTAGGAAATTCACACAGCAAAACTCTGTGAGACCTTGCGAAGCAGATGCTGAGAATTACTTGAAGTTAAACTGTTGTCAGGCACTAATATTTATTTTGCTTATAAATTTCACTTTCGTAGAAAGCACTGCCTAAATAGTCTGGGTAGGGTCCCTATCTGATAGGGAACAGAAGTGTTAATTATGAATGTTTCTCTTGCCAGCAGGGTTCTTGACTGGCAACAATGAATTTCAGCACGTTAGGAGTCAACTGTTGATAGTTGATATGGAGTTGTCCCATGTCCAGGAGTCTTATATACTTCACTCTCTGTGGCCAAAGTTGTTAGCCCATGTCAGTTGTCCCATTTTGAGTTTTTTATAACTGTAGTTGGGATATCCTACTGGGATAATAAGAGGAACAGTGTGGTCTAAAGTTGAAACTATATTTCTGTTACCAAAGCTCAGTTTTTTTTGCTGACAAGTCATATGTGCTGTGGCCTTGTTCACGTGTAGGCATTCCGCTTCTGATGTACACAACACATTCCCCATTTTTTTATCCTTCATATTATACAAGGTTAGTTCTTATTTGGGCGCTTTCACATGTGTTTCTGCTTGTGTTTCAGTCAGACCAATCTTAAATCTTTTTCTAACAATTTCTACATGTCTTAGATGGGAGGATGTTAAAGGGTCCTTTGTTGCTTATCCTTCTTGAGGGTTTGGTGGTGGGAGCTGGCTACCACTTGCAAGTTTGCTTCTTCCATACTAGAGAAGAGCTGTGTCTCCTCTCTGCTGTGGCACTTGCCCTTTTTTAGTGCTTACCCCCTTGTAAATCCTGTTGGATACTTGTGCAGTAAGATAAGTGTGATCCCTGGTGAGATGCACCATAACTCAACCTCATTTGTACCATCAGGGCAATAAAGAGCACCTGCTGATTCTTATTCCTTCCTGATAATATTGCCTGGAGACAGCACTTCTACAGTTTGTGTTCTGTCCTCATTTGTTCATAGAGAGATTTTCAGTTTCTAGGGAATTGTACTTTGACTTATGGTTGAGAATAAACTGGGAAGTGGCTGCTTAGTGCTTCTGACTGGATCTTTGAGCACCGGAAGGAGCACCAGTGCACAAGGCAATGGACTTTTAAGCCCACATCATGGTAATTGGCACTTGAGTTGGATGACTTTGAGAACTCAAGCTTGTTGTGGGAGTTTTCCTGATCCTGTGGATCATCTCTGTTATTCAACAGATGTTTTCAGCTCTTTCACTAGGGCAGTAATTGTGACAGTTGCTTTTTCTTTACCTTTTAATTTTTTATTGTTATCTTTCCCATTTCAAAGGGCCAAGGCACAGGCCCTGGTGCATTCTCTCTCTCTCATCATGGTGGATGCGTCACTGGGAACGATACAGTGCTTAGAGGAAATAGTGAGTATTTGTCTTGCCTGGGTATGGATTGTGTATCTGTTTTATTAAAATGGTAGTCACTGCAGATTACGTCTTTACTTAGAAGTTCATTCTCCTTTGCCTCTCTCTAATTTTTTAATTGCATTCCTTTTGCAGATCTCGGAGTTTGTGCAGAAAGATGAAATAAAGCCTGCTGTGACCCAGCTGCTTTGGGAGCGATTCACAGAAAAATCTCCATGCTCATCGCTCGAACGCCGTGCTGCTGTGATGCTGCTGGGGATGATGGCACGGTGAGCCTGGGGCCAGGTTGAAGCCTGTGAGTGGAAGGATGTACAGGGAGTCGATTTTAATTGAAGAACTGTGGGTTCTGCATCAGCTGACTCTTTGGCTCTAGCTTCAAAAATAGTAACCCTATCATGGGGTAATGAAGGCTGGAACTGAACATAGTTGTGCTGGATCCCACCAGCACAGCCTCTGAATGATTATGATGAGATTATTTTCCTTGTGTGAATGCCCATCCCTTCCCAGAGTTTACAGTGTCACAACTCTGCAGCCTTGTCTGTGTTTGGATAAGAACAGTGAGAAGCTGCTGAGTAGAGGTGTCTGGAGCCTTTAGCATGAAGAAAAATGAATCTGCTTCAGTTTCTGGGGGCAAAAAAAATGTAACTGCACTAAAAAGTTTTCATTTCCTCAGTTTCCCAGCACAGTAACCCTTTGGCATTCAACTCATCTGCTCTTCTTGCTGTTCTTACTTCAGTCCTTCATTAGTCAGAAACAGGCCTGCATAATGATGATCCTAAAGTTCTTTCACAGGCAGAAAGGGGAATGAGTGAGTATGGATTTGGGATTGGCTTTTTTTGGATAATGTTGGTTTGGTTTGTGTCCCACAGTAGAGGAAGGAATGGTATATGTCACAAGTCCTGAGTTCCTGGACTCTTTCCTACTTTCAAACATTTTTGGTTTTCTTACCCCTGTAAGTTTTAGTCCTTTCTGATAGGAAAGAAGTCAAGAATCTTCTTTCTTTGCAAAGAGGCTGTGCCCACTGTTGATCACTTTGGAGAAACTCATCTCCTAGTGGAGAGTGGATTACACTGGCTTCTGTGGAATACTGCTTGCTGCTCCTCTAGCTATATCTTGAGTCATTTGGATGGGTTTTATTTTTTCCCCTCTTATTCAAACCACTTCCACAAGGCACAAGGAATATTTCTCTTGGTTATCCATACTTCTGTAAACTTTCAGCAGTACCTAATGTGATATTCCCATCCCTTCCATTCCACAGAGGAAAGCCAGAGATCATAGGTAGCAACCTGGATATCTTGGTGACAATGGGGCTGTCTGAGAAGGCATGCGAAGACTATAGGCTACCTCAAGAAGTATGCAATGTTATTTCCAAGCTTGCCAGTAACCCCAAGGTAAGGCTCTGGGTTTGTTCTTGAAGTCATCCAGAAGCAAAGAAGGGGGGAAAATTATTTGTATGGAAGAAGAGAGAGAGGTAATTCATTTTTTACAGATTTTGAAATTAAGTAGGTTGAGACCATTCAGCAGCACCATCTGGAAAGCTTAGCACACATCAGTGAACATGTAATAAAAGAATTTTCATTAGGCAACAGGCTGAATTCAATTAGTAAAGAGTTCACTGCACAAGAAAATATGTTTTCCTTTCAATTCTCTTTTTCAGATTCCCAATTCTAAACTGATTTGTGTTTTCTCAACCATGAAGTCCTTTCCTCTACTGATATTTTCTGGTGGTGTGATTCTTTTGCCCTCCCTATTAATTGATATTCAGGAGTTGTCAGCTGTACAGCAGAATATAAAACATTAAAGATTTTCAAACCTGTCCCATGTTGTACTTAGAACAACATGATGGTTGATGGCTTCTTTCCCTGGGAAACAATTTATACTTTTTTTTTAATGCACTTGGAAAAAAAATCTGTTTTTTTTACTCAGTCATTTCGGGCATTTTGGTTCAGGAGTTCTATCACAAAAGCAGTCCTCCTTCGCAGAGCAGAATCATTCTGTGACAGCCCCTTCCACTGGGGATGTTGCTGCGTGAACTTCATGAGTTAACGTGTATCACAACATTTTTAAATGTTCTAAAGATGGCTATAATTCATTTTTTGGTTGACTTAAGTCTGCAGTTCAGCTTGTATGTGAAAAGGAACTGAACTGAAAATATTTGACTGACTGACTGACTGACTGGCAGTAGCTCTTCTCCCTCCACCCATCCTGCCAACCAGAAATTCAGTACAGAGGACAGGATTGTGGTGAATCAGGAGCTTTTGTTTCAAGCTGCTGAAAGCTGGTAAATCCTCAAGTAAATTCTGTTTTGTTCAAGTGTATATTCATCAGGCAGACACAGGTGTGCTGGGACACCTCAGGTATTGTCATACTTGGTTTAGTAGTTCTCTATGGTATCTTACTCCCAACCTAAAAGGTGGTGTGACTGATACAGAATATATGCAACAACCTAAGTGTGAGGTGGTCTTGGATCCAGACCTATCCTATGTTGTTTCCACTGATGGTATTTTGCTTTTAAACAAACCCATATGGTTCTGGAGTATCACAAGGAAAGTTGACTTACTGTTGGTGACTCTTAAGATGCTCCAGAGGTTTCCCTCTCTTCATTCATTGCAGAGAGTGAGTAAATAATACTAGATTTTAAATGAATCCTTTTGACATTTCAAAAGAGTTATTTTGATTTAAAGTGAGATAGTGGAACTGTCTGGGTTGGCCTGGGATCATCATTTGGCCAAGCTTTAAATCCACCCAGTGTAGTCACTATGCTGTCACAAGTGACAGTAATATCCCTGCTGCATGTTTAGCTGCAGAGTAGTACTGGATGTCCCTGGCATGGGTTTGATTAACGTTGTGCACACAGAAAGGTTAAGTACTGGGAAGGGCATGGGGGGATCTCATGTGCTGCTTCTATGGGAGTAACTCACCTGTTGTCTCTGCAGCCAGCAGTGGAGAAGAACAGTGCCCCTTTTCGACTGCCACAGAATCACATGCTCTTTGGTTGCCTGAGTGAGACTGTGAGTAAAGGTGAGTCCAGGTTGGCAGGAGGTTTGGAGGAGATGGGGTTGGGCTGCAAAACTGCCTATGTTATCGTTGGTATGTGTGGGTACATTGCTCCCTCTTCTCATCAGGCTTTGCCCAGCCAAGCAGTCACTGGATCCCCTTCATGGAGGCAGCTGTAACACTCATCTACCAACTGGCAGAAGGAGCAGAGGAGATCTGTGCTGACATCCTGCATGTGTGCAGTCAGCAAGCTCTGGAGAAGCTGCAGGAGGCTGATGAGCAGAAAGCTGGTGAGAAAAAAAGCTGATGAAGGAAATCTGTACTTATGGTTTCCAGTGCTGCTTTTGGTGGCCTTGAGTAACGGCAGGAGAATAGAGCTGAGGGGCTGGTGGAAGTATTGGCATGGGAGGGTGTGAGTGCTATGAAGGAATCTGTGGAGTGTGGAGATGGGTTATATGGTGAGACTTGGCACTAACTAATGGGGAAGTAGTCTAGATCAACACTGAACTGTGGTCATTTTTCTCCTTTAGATGCAGGGGATTCTCCACACAGAGTCTCTGATGGTGCTGGCAGTCTCCCCACATTCCTGCTCTTGCACCTGGTGTCCCTTGTGGGACAGGTGGCACTGCAGCAGGTAGCATATTTGGAAGTGTCTGTGAGTGCAGAGCTACGCAGACGCCGCATCCTCAAAGAGGAGAAGACCAAGAAGCAGTCTGGCATCAGCACAAAGAAGCAGAGACCCCAGGTGAGAACCAAGGGTTTTTTTCCTATGGGCAGCTCTTCTAGTGTCCCAGCTATAGCAAACTTCTGGAGAATGCAGTCCTGAGGTTGCATGAGGTACAGGGCAATGTGTGCTTCAGGAATAGAAACAGACACATATTGGCCAGGATTGACAGGGAGAGCTGAGGTCCTTGAATGACCCTATTCACTGAAACTCCTACACTGGTCTTGAGTTTTGAAGAGGCAGAGGGGAGGGAGTAAAGGATGATGTCCTGGCCATGTTTATCCTCCTGCTTCAGGCAAACATTCCCCTTTCACTCATCACCTTCTTTCTTACCAGTGCAATCTTTTGCAACTGATGCAATAGTGGTAAAGAGCATCCATTTGTGCCCTGAGTTCTGGAAAAAGGCTGCCTAGAACCCCAGTCCAGAAGATTTGAGAGTCCTATCCTCTGTTAGGTAGTAATGATGAAGTTTTAACAGTAGTCTTTCTAATGTGATTTGGATGCTACAAATTTTATGTTTGGTTAGGTCTACCTTGGAATGTTTTCCAGAGTGTAATGAGGCTGACTTCCTTGGGTAAGAATAAAGAAAAATGTGTCCATCTAGGTATCCAGCCTCTATTAGGTGCTTATACTGCTAAGTCTACAGAGAACTTTGTAGTTAATTTCCTCATCCATCTGCTTATCAGTGTCACTACCATTTTCTACACAGGAGGAGGTTATTATGAGATTTTTCAAAAAAGTAGCAGTTGTATACAGATTTGCTCCCCATTGCAATACCCATGTCTCTTTCTTCTGTGTTGCTTTTTATTTGCTATAAGGTTTCCTAAAATCTTGCTCACAAAACCAGCAATTCAAAGGCTGCTTTGAGTTTCTTGCTTTTAGTATTTGAATGTCCCTTAATTTATGCAGGACTCATACACTGATGCTGGATGTCTCCTAGGTGTGTTTTATCTTAGTAGTGTCAGTAGTTTATGCTTTCTTTACATTCTGGGCTCCTCATTACAAGAGAGACATGGAGCTCCTGGAGCAGGTCCAGTGGAGGGCAATAAAGATGATTAAGGAGCTGGAGTATCTCTCTTAGAAGTAAAGGCTGAGGGAGCTGGGCCTCTTATAAGCCTCAAGACTGAAAGGGAACCTTATCACTGTCTGTAAATATTTGAAGAAGGGGTGCCAAGAGGATGGAGCCAGATTGCTCTTGTTGGTGCCAAGCACTAGGACATGAGGCAATGGGCAGAAAATGATGCACAGGAAGTTCCACCTGACTATGAGGATGAACTTCTTTACTGTGAGGGTGACCAAGGACTAGAACAGGTTGCCCAGAGAGGTTGTAGAGTCTCCCTCACTTGAGGTACTCAAGAACCATCTGGACACAATCCTGTGCAATGTTGAAGGTTTCCAGGAAGACAGGAAGACCCTGCTAGAGTGGGAAGGCTGGACCTGATGACCCACTGTGGTCCCTTCCA
>VZTT01058478.1:275-12588 GCA_013400855.1 Buphagus erythrorhynchus | reverse complement strand
CGGGTGGTGACTGTGCCCATTTCTGGTTGCATTTGTTGTTGGCTGTTTGTTTTTTTTTTTTTTTGGTTTGTTTTTTGGTTTGTTGTTGTTGTTGTTGTTGTTGTTTGTTTTTTTTTTTACCTAAGGGCTTGTGCCACCAAAAACCTTGGCTTTTGCTCTTCTCCATCTCCAAGATTTGCATGCCATGCTTGTGCATTGCTGAACACAGAGTAAAGATTGCAGGACCCATGCTGCGAATCTGGAATATGATTTTGCTTTCTGGGTTTGGGGTTTTTTTTGCTGCTTTTCCTCTGCTCCCCAAACTGTAACTTCATTGATGCATGCATACACTTTTTGTTTCCTTCCAAGAATAACAATAATAGAAATTTATCTTCTTCCTTGTCATGTAGTTCCAGTGAGATACCTTCATTTTAACTTCCACTGGATTTGGTGTACCCTGCTTTCCTTCATTCCTGTGGTTTTCCTTCTCCATTGTTGTGGCTTTACCCTTGAGATTTAAGCTGTCTGCTTATCTTGGCCATTTGTGCACAGTGCCTGGGCATGTGACCTGCTCAGCTGCCTCAGGGAGTTGCATATTTCCCAAAATATTTGGATTTTGTTTCCTGAGCAAGAATGGAGAGTGGTCTCTCTCTCCAAAGTTGCCTCCCAGGAGCACTGGTGAGCTCTTCACACCACATTTGTAAATAACCACCTGTGTGTAAGTTGTGTCTCACCTTTAGTAGAATGTCCTGATATTTCTGTACCACAAAGGTGATCAGCTTGGTGCACACTAGTGGTACTGCTAGAGCAAGGCTCTCACTGCAGGCTAAAACAGGAGCTTATCAGAAAAGATTTTGCAGCCACCATCACCTTCCTTAGCCTTTCTGGAGTTCTAAACATACCAACTTGCCAGATGTCATTCAGACTGTAAAGGTGGAAACACCTGGATGCTGCAGCTTTGATCTCCATCTATCTGGGTTTGAGCAGAGCATCTTGAGACAGCATGTGCTGGACAGACTTGAGGCCCTCAATTTGTGTATTTAAAAATAGGGGCCTTGGCCTTGCTTTTTCCCCTCCCATTCTATCACAGTGATCTACATTAGGGATGTTAGTTTGTGCTTTTGTTTTCCTTTGGTTTTATTCCAGTAACTTTTGCTGGAATTTGAATGTAGTCCTTCTCTGATAGAGCGTTTGTTATTTGTTGACTTTATAACTTAATGAATATGACCTTCTTTATGTAACTAACCAGGAAAGGAAGAGAGAACATCAAATACAGCTTCTGCTTGAGATCATCTCAAACATGCAAAAATGAACAGCCAGGGGGGTTTGCAATGTGGTTGAAAAGAGGCCCTTCAAGAGGAGTCCTGACCTCACTGAGTCTTTTCCTCCTGGTTAGCAATAACTTTTGACACTTTTCAAACAAGTGACTGTGTTCTTTAGCAGTGGAACCTTCATGTTTTTCCAAGAGGGACTAAGTGTCATGGAATACAGTGGTGGTTATGTGTGGTATGGTACAGCACCCTGTCACTGACCTGTAACAGAACAACCTGAATCTCATGTTCTGCAGGGCAGAAGCAGTTGCAGGAAATGCTGCTAGTTCTGGGTGAGATGTGCTCATCCTCACACACCCCTTTCTGTAGGAGCTAATGGTGATCTTTGTCTTTCCCAGGACTGAGCGTCAATATCGGGATCTCTCCCACTGCCTTGCTCTGCTTCCAGTCTCAGATCGGGGCCTTCACAAGCTGCAGGACAACTATGACTGCTTTGCAGACAAGCTCCAAGATCTAGCTGTCTACAATTGTTTCCAAACTGTGCTGGCTCGATTCCGCAGAGCAGGCGTCAAACCTGAGACTAAAGTAAGGGTGTGGGACAAGGGTCCAGGCCAGAAAAACAATTGCTTTTTTTGGTTTTTACATACAGTGACTGGAAAGCCCTGCAGTTTTTCATTTCAAGCAGACTATTCCTTACCCCTAACAATTTATCAATTTATCAATTTATTTATTTAACTTGATGGCAATTCTGCTATAGATGTAGTACTTCTTTCCCCTCACCTTCTTTTTTTTTTTTTCCCTCCACTGCTGTTTTACATCTCCATCAGGCTCTAGCTGAAGAGCTGGAGCAGAAGCTGTCTGCCTCCCATAACCGAGGAATGGATTCAACAGAGACATGCCAGGATGGTAGTCAGACTCCAGTGCCAGTGTCAGCCAAGCGGAAACCAATTAGAAGTATGTTCCTTTTTGTGAGATTCCAGCCTTCCCCTGATCTCGCAGTCCAGCAGAAACACCTAAGGACTTTTCCTCACCCTTACAGACAAAAGTTTGCTGCCTTTCTCTATTTTTTTCCCTTTTTCTTGACAGGTTCACGCCGCCAGCCCCTGAGCCCAGCCAACACAGATGACGATTTTGTCACACCCCCATCCCGCACCCACCGAAATCATAAACGTGCCCAAAAGCGCCCTCCACGCAAAAAAGCCATCATTACCTTCTCCAGCGACGAGGAGAACAACTCTGAGGATGGTAAGGCACTGCACACCTGTGCTCCAAGGGGGCAAGGACTACAGATTTGGCCCAATAGGGATGTCCCTTTGGTCATGGGCTTCAGACCACTGTGGAGGTTGCCTGTAGATTTCTCTGCTCAAGGCCATGGAGTGCTTATTATTGACACGTTTTACTCTCTTTAGAGCTATCAGCAGAATTAAGAGAGGAAGAAACCCCCACCAAAACAACTCCCATCACCAGATCTTCAGCCCGACGGCTGCACTGAGGGAACCATCTGCCACTGCCTTTAACTAAAAATAAAACTGCTTTTATGCAACAGTCGCCTTTTCTTGTGTGAACTACTCCATAACACAACAGTGCTTTAAATGAGGACAAAAATGGAAGTTAACACCAGCCTAAAGCAATTCCAGCCCTTTCTTCTGATATCTCCACAAAGAAAGGCAATGATGATGAACATAGTTGCCACTTGGACTGATTTTGCCCTGGCTTTGCAGATGAGAATAAGCTGCTCTTACTAAAATTAAAAAAAAAAAACATATCTTTGGAAGAAATTCTTTCTAAGAGTCCAACTACCCACAGGGTACAAAACGCTCATCCCTTTCTCATTTTGTATGTGCTTTATACTACACTATTCAGCTTTTACCACAGGACCAATGCAGTTGTGCTGGGTTTAGGCCCTTTTATATTTCATCCTTTTTGAAGCTCTTGTCCTGTATAGCCAAGCAGGGTTTTGAGGGGAAGGTACCTGCTTCTTTTTCTGGTGCATATCTCATCATATGTGGAGTGGAGAAAGAGAGATAGAAAGGCTAACTTAGACTAGAGCACTTCAACAAACAATAGTCCATAGGAAAAAATACATCTTTTAAAAGCTAAAAAACAAAACCAATCCACCACTAAAACTTTAGAAGTAACTTGTTAATAATGCTACTTTGATACATTACTAAGTATACTTATACCCTTGATTGTCTTACTGCTTTCTGGAATGTATTTGCTGCAAATTCAATTATGTTTCAAGTAAAATTGGCACTTACATTTTTTCCTTTCACAAATGCCACATCAGTTTTCAAGTCAGTCGTGGCACTCCTTAAATTGCCCTGGCAACATGAAGTGCCATATATTAGATTTTGTGTTAATCACATAAGTAACCTTTAACCTTCTGTCTAGAGGCAAGTTGGCATCCCAGAGCTCTTACTACAGAATTATTTCCTCTTACCTTGTCACCTGCCTAGAAAGCAGACTAGTCACTAGCTGGGAAGGAATTGGAAGGGTGGTCCTCTCCAGTGGTTCCTGCAGATCTGCAATCTCTATCTCTGAAGCTCTACCACCTTTCTGCAGTTGTGGTCATCTGGGTTCACCCAGCAAGTAGAGCATGCTGCTCAGTTCCCTTCTGCTCTGGCTGCAGAAGTAGCTGCTGTAGCTTATTTTGATCCCTACTAAAAATGTAGTCATTAAGAAGTGCATAGCTTTGCACTAACCTGAGCATATGGATTTTCATGCTGATACCTGAATGGACATAATCATGTTAAATGCTTCCAGAAACAAGTAGAGGGGGGGAATGATGGGGTGACAGGTGTATTTATAAACATCCCACTTGAGCCCCACAACTCAGTGAAAATACTTGCCCACTTGCCACCAGCCTAATAACCAAATACCAATACAGATATGCTCCAACTCTAGAGCATGCTGGTAACCACAGGACAATCAGGTGAAATACAAAGATAAAAAGCTACAGCAATATTGTCCCTCTCCCTTCCTTTCTGATAAAATATTCAGTGGAGGCTCCAGGAGGCAAAGGTAGCAGCTACAGCACTGATGGTAAATACAACAGAGTCATGAACACCATACGTGATTCTGTCACCACCTACAAAGTATGACACTCGCATATGGGAATGAAAAAAGAAAAGGACAGCATATATGGATGTCTGCCCAGGCTCAAGGTTTTACAAGCAATAAATCTTGTAGATGTGAGATAATATGTTGCCAATGTTGCAGTAGGGGAGATATGTATGGGTGGATAGAGGAAGTGAGGTGGCCATAAAACTCTTAAGCATTGGCTCACCTTCAGGCCATGGTTTTCCACTAAAAGTGGTTGAACTTTTTCCTTCAGGAGATCCACACAGTCACCTTTCTGGAAGGAGGGTTTGGTAATCAGTGACTGGACCGACATGCTGGCTCCTTCACTACTTTGCAGTCTGTTCTTTGCTCAGTCTCAGACACTGTGCTGCCTGGGCACGTGAGAGTGAAAAGCCAGTGAGTGAGAGCTCTGATTGGTCCCTTTCTGCAGGTGTTCAGGTGGAGCATCCTCCTCTCCTCACTGTCCTCTCCTGATAGAGGAAGAATTAGCAGTCCTGTGTCATGGACAAAGGAAGTCCTGAAGAAAGATGAGACAAAACCCAAGAGGGTTTTGGACAGTTACACAGTGGCTACAGCCTTAAGTAGGTATTTGCTGCCCTTCTGTTCCTCACAAACATAATTCGGTGGCTGCCACAATGACCATAAATCACTGCTGAAGGAATAATCCCACTCCCTTGCTCCTGAGGCACTGGGATTACTCAGTGCCAAAATCAATGGTGTTTCCGTTCTCTAGGGACTCCTGACCATGGTTGCTCTGAACTCCTACAAATGGTACCAGTGGAATAATGTGAATATTGTACGCTTCTAGAGCCTGCAGCAACCATCATCCGTTTCTATCACCTTGGGCCAAGGGGTGTTCCCTCAGGGTACTTTGCTCAGTTCCCAGATCTCCCAGTCTCCAGTTGTCCTACTCCCTTCCTATATAAGCAACTGTTTGTAGAAGGCTGGTTGTGATTCAGCAGGATGCCATTTTTCTGGTCTTGCAAGCTCTAGAGTCAGTGCCCCAGCATCCAAGGGGGAAGGGGTTTTATAAAGAAAACTTGTTAGCATCAGAGACGAAAAAAGGACAATAACCTATTTGAGTCTGAGAAAACTAGGGCAATCGAGGACTTGTCCGCCAAAGCCTTTTTCACTTCACAGTTATTGCCAGGACATGTCAGAGTAACTATTCAGTTCTACTGCAGTCACAGCAAGGATCTGGGACGTGGAGAAGCATCAATATCATGGTACCTGAGTCACTGACCACCTGCATTTTATCCAGGCTTTGGTGGATTTGCAAGAACTTACAAGAATCTGCAAGAGAATTTGCAAATTTTCTGCAGTCTCTGAAGTTTCTTGCTTGATACGGGAGAGTGATGGCTCTTTCCCTCTTGCTAGCCCCAGCTCTTGCTGAACCCAAGAGCACTTGGCATTTGAATTCTCAGAGCCTGTCCGCCCCTGCAGGGCTCAGTCTTTGTGCAAGTGGACTGGAATTTTGGAGCAGTTGCAAATATATTTCTGGCATTCTTCTTGCAGTATGGGGGCCACCCCATTCAAAGGATGCCAGATCAAACTGCTGCTACATTTCATATCAAAAGCAAAGCATTATTGCTTTTGCACTTGCTTTTCACTCAGGAAAGGACTGGCTCTGACTCACATAACCGGTGTGATCCAGCGGAGCTGCTCCTGCCGGCAGCAGGACTGCTCAAGCACACTGACTCAGCTCTTTCTGGATGGCCACATGTGACTGGGGAGTACAGAACAGCATCCTCTGGGGCACTTTGCATGCAGCATGAACATGTGCTTACTTCCTGTCCTTCCTTTCTTTTCCATCCTTCTGAAACTTTCACACCACACGGCTCCTTACATTACTGCATCCAGCACAAGGAGGGGCTGGCTGTGCGCACACATCCCATACACCCTCTGTGCCCTGACACCCCATCTGAATGCCACCCCACCCAGTGAGGTGCATGTCCTGTGACTGTCCAGCAGTCCCCTGTGCTTTGTAGATTCACAGGTTGGTATGAAAGTAAATTATGTTTCCCACAAAATGTCTCAGAGGGGCCTTGGGAACACCTCCACGTGCTGGCCTGGGTGACAGGGTGACAGGAATGCCAGACAGGATCACTAGAGCATCACATTGCTCTGGACACAGCACCAGCCGTGGGTTGCAGCCATCAGCTGGAGCCAACAAAATTGGATGTTCACAGCTGTGCAAAGCATTGCTTCCAGCGTAAGTGCTCTAGACTGAAGGCCCATACTCACTTCTCAAGGACTGGATGCAAAATGCTCATAAAACTTTCTGTCTCCTTGGGCAGAGAAGAAATGGACTCACAAACCTGCATCTGCAAGTGCAAAATGCCTGGAAGGAAGAAAGGGAGGGAAGGAGGGAGAGACAGAGCAAATATCTGAACTGTGATTTTTGTTATCTATGGAGAAGACTTTTTTCTAATTTTCTTCTTTCTTTGAAAAAAATAAACAAAAGCAGGCAGCAGAACACATCCTGTCAAGTTCTGACCTGACTGTTTTGTGCAACAGTAGTAAACAAAGGGAAGTTCAGGGTATTGTTAAACTCTCCCAGCACACCCACTGCTAATCCTGTACTGGGGTATAGTCTCCCCACTCCTCTCCCCTGACAAACTTTGCTGATTAGTTTCTGTCTTCACACTCAGGCTGACTTCTGCACCCTGATCTCCAGACAGTGACCTCATTGCCTTGTTCAGCTGGTGAGAAACTACAGTAAAATGGAAGGGGTAAACAAAGTGGGGTGAACTAATGGCCAGAAGATTTAGGAGGTAGGAATCTGCTCCTTGTTATCCTGCTCCCATTGTGTGCCTGAGCTTGAGACAGTGCAAGCTGAGCCTCGACAAGCTCTTTTCTGTGATGGTTCCTCTGGAAACAGCCCAGTCCTCCAGATGGTGACTTGGGACAGCCAGCTCGCAAATTATATGCCCAATAGTACTAGACCCACGCT
This sequence comes from Buphagus erythrorhynchus, assembly GCA_013400855.1. Lineage (NCBI taxonomy): Eukaryota > Metazoa > Chordata > Aves > Passeriformes > Sturnidae > Buphagus > Buphagus erythrorhynchus. The sequence goes on along the minus strand of VZTT01058478.1, from coordinate 5,304 downwards.
CCTGTCACTGCTACAAATTCTGTATAGTACTGGAATTCACCCACCTTCTGCAGCAGGAGCTCTTCATTCCCAGCCCAACTGTTGCACCAAGATATAAATATTAAAAACAAAAGCCTATGTTGTCACGGAGCTGAATTTGTGTCCGCTCTGCGCAGCCAGCAGTGTGTCTACCTCTAACAGCTGCAGTTCATGCTCACACTAATTAGAAAAATAGCATTAACAGCACTCTGCCTATGAAGACTATGTCCAATACTCCTATACAATGCAGCCTTCAATATCCTCCTTCTAGGACGTGTTTCAAGGTGTCACCCTGTCCCTGACAGACACCTCCAGGTCCTGGCCAGCAGCAGCTCAACTCACATTTGTCTTCCCAGACACTCAGTAAACACCTTTGTGTCCTTTTTCTTTAGAGGAAGGGGTCTTGCTGAGCTCACCCTGAAATATATCACCCTGGACAAAAGGGCTGAAAGGTTAAGGAGCTCCAGGGGGTGGTTCAGCAGGGAGCTGGGGCCAGTCGCCTGCCAGAACCAAAGCTATAAAGGCAGAAAGGGGCTAGGGACCACATCCAACACAGATGCAAGTCCTGCCTTGCCTCCCACCAGCCCTGGGGTAAGAAGAAAATGCTGGGGCTTCAGTCATGGCCTTGCTCATTTTTCCTCTTCTTGGTTCTGCTCTCTGCCAGCGTTCAGACTGTGTCCTTACCAGGACAGAGGCTACAGGTAGGAGGGAGTGGGAGAGAGCTGAGGTTGATTTCAGGAGGGAAGGAGAAGGGGAGGTTGTGTTTGGACCTCCAATGAGAGGTGGTTCCAAATTTCAGCTGCAAGGAGGCTGCTGTCTATTCTTGTTGCACTGTCCCCTTCAACAGCCTCAGCTCTAGGGTGACTTTATCTTTACAATCCAGCCCTTAAGGAGCACCAGCATTTCAAGTCAGGAAACAGACAAAAGCTTTTTAGTGCTCTGCAAAAGCTTTTAACAGTGAAGAGCCTGGCCCTTCCTAAGCCCACTCTGTGTCAGCAGCCACCAGGTATTAGTCATATCTCATAATGTTCAGTGCCTGGTTCTGATGTTTCAGGGGGGAGATGCATCCTGTTAGGCCAGGACCTTTGCTCCTAAGCTCAGTACTACCCCCCTTAAAGACCCTCTTTAAGGCCAAGAGCCCTGTCAGGATGCCAGTTAAGGGCTTCTTCGCCTGAGTAAATCTTTTATCCTCAGCAATCACAGCAATAATATTTTTGGCTTTCAAATCTAGCCAGCTCCCTCTTACCCAAACCCTAACCTGAGCCCCAGCACCTTGCCTTTACATCACCCTGGGAAAGCCACAGGGAAATAGTCAGGACATGAACTAAAATCACAAGACTGATCCTGCTATGACTCACCGCTTTCACTCCTCGCTGAGGATGCCTGTGCCCGCTTCAGTTAACTTGCTACTACAAAGAACTGCACAAAGGCATCCTCAGCCTTAGCTCAGCATCCATGTGAGAGAGAGATGTGGAACGGCTCCCAGAGGGTGCTTCTCTGGGCAGAAATGCCATGCCTCCATTGCACCCAACACAGCCCCCAACCCTTGTCTCCCAGCAGCGCTGAGGGTTTACAGGCAGTACAGCTAACCTAGAGGATTTCCAGCAGATGGGGAGTCCCCTTTCCTCACACCTGCTTTGCTCCTGCATCTCCCTCATTTTTTTCAGCAGGTATTTGAGGCAGGGCCATCCTTCCCAGCAGCCCTCTGGAAAAATGAAAGGTACACAGCAGCCTGAGCACACAGAGGTGCTCAGAATCCACAAAAGGAGCAAGGACTGAAGAGTTCCCTTCCAAATCAGGGGCAGAGCAGGATGTGTGTATGGTTTTGCAAGAGCAGGGTAATCTGCCTGCAGGCAGAGCTCACGGCAGCTGTCTGCCTGCTGTTTTGGACAGCAAAGTCATTTCAGACAGTAGAAGCTGCTGGTCAAGCCCTTCCCTGTGTCTGCATGCAATGTCACAGGCACAGTGAGTGCTGTGAGCAGGCATCACTTTAATGTCCTGCCTGAGACCTCAGAAGGGAATGGGGAGTGGGGTACCAGGGGGTACAAGGCTTATTGCCAGAAGCATCACCCTGCTCTACTCCGTTTATCTCAGATGCTCCTTTCACGATTGCTGCCCCTGGAGCCAGAGTCCACGCTGACTGAAGCGGACACGAAGGAGGGGTCCAGCTTTGATCCTCAGCTGCTCTCCTCCACTCTCCCCTTCATCCCATCTGGGGCTAGAGCTGCCCGTCCATCCCTCTGGCGCAAGAACCTCGCCAGTCGCAAGTGGGCACTGCCTGGAGATTGGGCCTGGAAGGCCGTGCCCAGGGGTTGCTTCGGGCTGAAACTGGACCGAATTGGGACCTTCAGTGGTTTGGGGTGTTAGCTTTGGAGGGTCTCCGAGGTGAGAGGGCCAAGAGTGTGGGCTCGAGCAAGCGGGCAGGGAAGAAGGTCAGGGCAGAGTTGAGCGCATAGACAGCGAGGGGATGGGGCAGCGGGGCAGGCTGTGAGGCCACCGCCTGCCAGCCGCCGGGTCAAAAGCCGGGACTGGGGACGCCCCGTGCTACCGGCGCGGTGCTGAGGCCCGGCGGGGGCGAAAGCAGGCGGGCGGGACGCCGCTGGGCGGCTCACCAGGCCCGTTTCTCTGCAGCCGGAGGGCACCCAGCCTCGGGAACCTGCACGGCTCGGGAACTGGCACCGGCTCGGCAACCAGCACGGCGCACCGCTGCGCGAAGCTCTGAAGCTCCCGCCCCGAAAAAGGGAGGCTGCGGCAGCGAGGAAGCGGCGTGGCGGTACGAGAAGGAGCTGCCCGGCTCCGCAGCTGCCCCCCGTGGCCGCTGAATCCCCCGCTCCGCCGGCAGCCCCCTCCCTGCTCCCCGTGCCTGAGGACTCGTTCATTAAACAAGCTGTACTAATCTGCCGCGTCCGCGCTCGGCGGTGGCTGCCCCCGGCCGCGGGGCGGGCGGGAGGCGGTGGCAGAGCCAGCCTGGCGCCCCCGGCCCCACTCGCGGGGCCGTGCCGGGTCCTGCCGCCGCCATTCTGCGTGGGGCGTGCGGCACGCGCAGCTGCGGCGCGGTGCGGTGCGGCCGGAGGGACGGACACGGGTGAGGGTGTCGACCGGGCACGGGGCACAAGGGCCGCGCTGGCTCACCCCGGCCGCACGCTGCCCCCACAAGAGCAAACACTGGGGCCTCCTGTTTGCGCTGAAGCTTCCGCTGAGAGCCTGCCTCGGTGGGCTGCGGCTGGGGCACCACCGACCCTGGCACGAGTTCGTAGCCCTGCTGCTGTGCCCCGCGAGCCATCACCATGTCCTGGCCTTTAAGAAAAGGTTGTAACCTCAGCTAGGTCTAAACTTAGCCTCCAGCCCCCCAGCAGCACCGGGAATAGCAGTGGTATAAGGAGAGTAGGGTTACGTTTGAGCTGCATGACCCCTCTCTGGTCCCCCATCCCGGTACCTGCATGGTTCCGCGAGCCTGCCCAACCCCTCCCTTATCCTCAAAGCCCTGCTCACCCGAGCAGCCAGAGGGACATTCCAGCTCCCACCACCCCCACCCGCTCTGTCAGTACAGATTTGCATGCCCACTGTTCCCACACCTTCCTCCGGGATGGGAGATTTGGGATTTATGCGTGCTTTGGGCGTTGTACCTAAGGCGGGTTTGTCCCGCCGCACCTGCCCGGCACGGAGCCGGGGGATGGAGGCGGCAGGGTTCGGTGACCATGGGGGGCGGGGAGCCGGGCAGCAGCCGTGCCAGGAGCGCTTCCTCCTCGCAGGCAGCCAGGGAAGGCGGGCCGAGGCGGCAGACGAGCAGGATTTCCGCCGTCACGTCCCGCGGGCAGCGGCAGCAGTGCCGCAGTGCCTCATTAAGATGGTGCTCACGCTGCCGCCCGCGGCCTGCCGGGGCAGGGCCCGGCCAGGGGCCCCATCCAGAGCACGCCTGGATAAACCCACCCAGAGGGGGGGTCCCCAGCCTGGATGAGGGAGTACTCCCAGCTAGTGCCTCCCGTGCCGGGGGGAATGGGGGACGCCTGGAGGCCCGCTGCTCCCTTGGGATGACTCCAGCATCCCTGCAGTCCCTTTACCATTGCAGCCATAGAATCATAGAAAGTTAAGGGGTTGGAATAGACCTTAAAGATTATCCAGTTCCAACCCCCTTGCCAGGTGCACGGACGCCTCCTACTAGGGCAGGTTGCTCAGGGCCTTATTCAGCCTGGCTTGGAACACTGCCATGGTTGGGGCATCCACAGCTTCCCTGGGCAACGTGTACTGTGCCTTATCACCCTCACAACAAACAGCTTCTTCCTAATACCCATCCTAAATTTCCCCCCTTTCAATTTGTACCCATTACTCCTTGTCCCATCACTACAGCTCCTGACGAAGAGTCCCTCTCCGGCTTCACTGTAGGTCCCTTCGGATACTGGATACTACTCCATTCAAACGGGCAGAGGCTGCGGCCGGGGCGGGCGGCGACCTGCCCTTTGTTACCAGATGAAAGCAGCGCATACCATCCTCCAGAGCGGCAGCGAGCCCGGCGGGAGCAGCCCCTGACCGGCTATCCCCCGGGAGCCCCTCCGCGCCTCCTCGGGCAGGGGCGCAGCTGCCCATCCCCGCCCTGGGGACACCTCCCCGCAAGGACCGGTGCATCTTTCACCACCGCCACCAGCACCACCAACCCCCTTGGAGTAGCTCGACGGGAGGGTGATCGCTACGGACCCTCCGTTCCCGGCGCAGGGCCTTTGTTAACGGGGAGCGGCGGGGCGGGGGAAACAGGGGGGGTCTTCGTCTGCCGCACCCGCAACACGGGCGCACGTAGCCCGGTCCGGCCCCCGCGCTGCCATTCGACGGCGACACGGCGGGGCGGGCCCCCGCCCTACCCTCACGCGGCTATAAAAGGCGGCGGAGAAGCGCTGCGCCACCTCCTCACTGCGCGCCGGGTGGTTCGGAGGCAGCAGGTAACGGGCGGGGCGGGGGAGATGCGGGGGGAGAGAGAGGCGGGGGGGGTGTGGGAGGCCTCTCTGCCAGCACACCGGGC
>VZTT01058476.1:42468-55080 GCA_013400855.1 Buphagus erythrorhynchus | reverse complement strand
TAAAACAGCAAATAGGTGTATTGATTGAGAAGAACTGTGCCTGCTTAGAACATGCAAGTGTAAACAGCATGGATTAATAGTGATTTGCAAAGGATTAAAAATGGGGGTCACATTTAAATCTCTATTTAATTAATTAATATTTACAAAGCATGTTCAGTAACTAGCAAATCTTGGATTATTTACCTTTGATAAAGTGATATCAATGGGAGAGCCCTGTGCTGGGGCCCCTTCTGAAGGTCTGGCTCCCTGAGGCTGAGCGCCAATGTGGGCTGTCCATCACTAAGTAATGCATTTACATTTAACACTGCACCTGGAAGAATTAGTATTTTCATTATCCTGAGATGTGAAATAAATAAATTACTCTCAGCAGATGCTGCCTGGCAACAAGGGATCTGCCAAACCAGAATCAAGTGCTCGAAGAAGGCACAGGCAGACTAAGTCTCCCAAGTCAAATAAGAAACCTAAAATGCTGCTGCTGCACAAAGTGCAGCCAGTGGACAAACATGATGAGTGGCTGAAGCTCTGTGCACACAGGATGGCCTTGGGCTGAAGTAAAACCAGGTATTCAGTATGCAGCTGCACTTACCCACCTACCCCAAATTTAGCTGCTTCCATCCCTTTGCTGTGTGTCTGAAGCTGTAGTGCTCCTACCTGCATTAAACCCCACATAGGTAATTGTACACTCTTTCCCAAATCCCATATCTGTTTGCTTTGGAAAGAAGACAAGCCTGCCCTGGAAAATGGTGGGCAACCAAACCAATGGACCCTCTTTGTACAGTACAAAACATTTACAGACCTCACTTGGAACAAGTTTCCACTAACTCATAAATTTTGGGGGCCCCTTTTGTGACTGTGAAGAAGAGCTTCTATTTTCAGAAACAAGAAAGAACCCCCTCACCTTGGTGGAGCACCTCTGTGTGCTCCATGCCCTGGACTCCACTACCTTCAACCAAAAGGTTTTGCTTGCTTTACTGCAAAAGTGCCTAAAAATGCAGTGCCTTCTGACATTTTGCTGGCAACCAGTAGATGGAAGAAAAATTTGGAGCAGCTTCAGCACTTGAAGGACAACTCCAGGTCAAATGTCCCCGTGGCAGTTTTAACAGCCCATGGTGTTTCCTGCATGAATGAACAATTTTATGGACTAGAAAGACCACACTTCTCATGTTCACCCATATCCTGGGAAAATTATCATCTCTGGTCCAGACAGCCACAGGAGGTCAAACCTCCAGTCATAGCCAGGGATGCAACCAAAATTGGAAGATTACCACCAAGAACAGCTATCACAGAATTCCCCATATGCTGCATTAGCAAACTGAACTAAAAATGTGTTTCTTCTTCAACAAAGGAAGCTTGTCTTAGACATGAGACAAACTTGATAATGAAAAGAGAAGTTAAGATATTTTTTTCCTGGTTATGCAGTAAAAACCTTGACAAAACAATCATGGTAACAGCTGATCAGAACAGAACAAAACCTTAATGTTAACAAAGCAAAAGCATCCCTCAGGGGGAAACTAGCAAACATCTTCATTTATATCTTTCTCATTTAACAACTAAACAGAGAACACAGTTTAACACAGTTTATCTGTACTATTGCTTATATACCAGAAGTATAATTATACTTATATACCAGAAATTTAATTCAATACATATGTAAAAATAAAACCAAAATATTCTGGGTTTTGTTCGTTTATGCTTCGTTCCAGAGATGTCCAGATGTGTATGAGGGATAATGAAATGCTAGGAAGAAGTATCAAGCTTTGTTCAATGAATTTTGATAGGACTGGAAGTGTCAGACCTATTGAAAAATATACAAAAATTTAGTTAAGTTTCACAGAGAGCATTAATAAAGATTTTAATGAAATTCGGCACCCCTGAATGACCTAACCAGTTCTGCATCCACATCTGGAAAAAGTGGGAATTGGAGGAGTTTGGTATATGTTAGTAAATATTTCTATACTCAAAATAAACCCAAGAATTTGCAGTCATTTAATAGAGAACTGGTTATCAGCTTCAGGTGATCCACTCTTGAAAAGGAAATGTTAAAACACTTTTTTTTTTAATGCTAAAGTATTGCTTGATAGAGTAGCAAAATAGAGATCCATTTCAGAAGAATGATCTGATTAGTGTGGTAAGAGGGACTATAAGAAGCAAAAAACTGGGAAATAAATCTCAACTCCCTCTCCTCAGGGCAGATGTACACCTGTATCTCCAGCTATCTCATTGATAGCATGTTCTGTACATAGAGGCCTCAGGGTCAATCATTTAAAAAATAAATAAAATAACAGAAGTTAATGTCAAGCTCTGTTATCAAGCAGCAAGTCTGTTTGAGGATCACATATACACACACAAATACCAAAGTTTCCTAATTATGGATTTCCCTCTCAATAGCTTATCTAGCCTTCACAGATCAGTATCATCAGCCAGAATCTGAAAGCACATTTTGGGAATCTGATCCCTATGAGCAAGCAATCAGCCCCACATAACTACACATAACTACTTCTCCTCAACCTCAAAGTTCAGCACAAAGCTTCCAGAGAGATTTCTGTCACACTCTCAACATAGTAAGGAACTGCAATTCCACAGTGCTGAACTCCCCTGCCCAGTTTAGTCCATATTTTCATGCCAAGGAGAAAGACTCAAAACCCAGCAAGACTATGCAAAAAAGTACCAGAAGGAGCACTCTGTTAATCCTTCCACAGAAGCCACCAGCAGTGGAACATGAACACTCAGTGACAGGGAAATTCCACAGCACTGCATTCCTTTCCTCCAGTGGTGTGAATTCTCACACAGAGACCACTGTAGCATGGTAACTATTAAGTGAATAACTGAAATGTCGCATGCATTACACCATAAAAAAGATTAAAAGAGTTCTTTTTCTATACTAAAACTTGTAAGCATAAAGGCAGAGGTACCCCCAAGTGGGAACAAGTAGCAATTGCTGGCTTGCTGGTGACAGGTCTTAATTTGTCACAGAGACTTGCAGGCAGCACAGTGGTATGTTTGCTCTCACACTACAAAAGCAATTATTTTTGCAAAAACGAATCACTTTACATTCTGGAGCTGTATAAATTATTAAGATTCAACTAAATTTGCCAAAATATATAAGCACAACAATCTACAAAATTAAAGACTCTGCACTATGCTAGAAGTTTCGGCTCAGTGCATGTATTGAAACCTCATCATTTTATCCAGAGGATTTCTGAACCCAGAGGAGCTCAACTCGGAGCTGGAAGATCAAATGGCAGGAACCTGGGGCTGGAAAATTACCTCTTGGTACTTGTAACATCTTCCACTATCAAAGCTCTGAGTTAAAAGAAATTGTTTAGGCAGTTGACATGCTGTGAATCAAAGAATTCTTAAACCTTACAGGGAGATTCATCTTTAGGCAAATAGCATTGATTCTAACTTTGTATTCCCAGGGCTTCATGTCAGTCAAACAATGTTCATGAGTTTGTTTTTTTCTATATGCCTTTTATCTGCACTAAAAGCTCATAGGGATCCATTACACCTTTATGAAAACCTAATCTGATTTTTTCCATGGCTTTCACATAAATTAGTAAGCAGGCAGAAAACATCTGATAAAAATGGGGGAAAAAAGGACACTTTTAAATTTTTTTCAGTTTCTTGAACAATAAAATTTTTCAGGCTCAGTTGTTACAGGTCATATTTAGCTGATTAAGTCTTTCCTAAGCACAGGAGGCAGTATGATTGCTGTTTGCCAGTTCATCCATTTGCCCTTGCTTGACATTCTTTGAGCTATCCGATCACCTTCAACTATTTTTTGCTAGAGGAGAAAAAGCCTTGGAAAACCTTCTGAGTTCTTCAGGGATTAGCAGTTAGGTATTTGGGAATTGTAAGAGCACACAATAAACCAAATTTCATTTTCTGGGCATTCAAAAATGACAGATAGCCTCCTGCTTGAAAGAAAACCAGACTTTACTGGGAAAACATAAACTTGGAAAAACCTGAAAAAATAGCAGCCGATGAGACTGATATCCTTCAGAATACACTGGTAAAAGTCCTGATCTAGCCTGCTACTTTCTACAGTGAGTAGATAGAAAGGGATTCCTTCTTCATCCTGAGGAAGACCAGACTCAGTGGATATCCGGTGAATGGGAAGTAAATATGTTGCCTTTGATGGATATTTTGTTTTGAGGATTGCACTTTCTAATCCATCTGAGAAGAGAGACATCCATATGATTCAGGCACTAGACCATGGTGCCTGTGACATCTGCTACCTGTATGGATCAACATCTGTCCTTGCTAACAGCATTCACTGCTGGCTGTTTGTTACAGCAATGGCTTCAGTGCCAAGCAGGTCTCATTGAGAGACTGAGGGCAGATACAATCCTCACAGAATCTGTATTTCAAAACAGTTAACCTTTTTCATGGTGCCTCTTCCTCTCCTTTACCAAAGAAGGAAAAAAACACCACACCACCAACAAAAATACCATAGTAAGCTGCAGACTATAGCAAGTACACAGCATCCTTCAGCAAACTTACATCTGTTCTTCTCAGCAGGGCTGATCTTAAACAGCAAGGTACCAAGGCATTGCCCATCATCAGTGCAATCCTGACTCACTGCAGATGCTTTCACATATTCTTGGACTGATGCCCCAAAATTACTGTGCCCCCATTAGATGCTGGTGCTCCCTGTCCTACCAGGTTTCAGGCCTTTAACCTCATCACCTACTCTGGTTCAGCTCCCTGACCCCGGGAGGCAATGCCATGACATCCAGCAGAGGAAAGATCCTTTGGGGAAAATAAATTATTTACCCTGGTGTCATGCCATAAATTCACAGCAGAAGTAACAAAGCACTGCATCACTGGTTTTACCACTGAGCTCCACCCAGGCAGGCAGAAGATGAGGTTACTGTTGTCATTGCCACTGACCAAACAAGTCCTGCTCCAAATGTGAGGCTCGTTTTAATTTCCCCATTCTTCCTCACCACCACTTCCAGCAGACCCTCATTCCCTTGCACCCAGAGCACAGCAAAGGCTCTCTGTGCAGCTCTCTGGTGTCGTCGAGATGTCTCTGATGTTGGGATGCATCTGGCCAGCTTGATCAGTGGCCAAGGTTCAAGAGAGGAGCATTCCCAGCTTCTTTTCTTAACAGCAAAGGTTTCCCAAACACACCAAGCCCACCCTGTCACATGTGGTTTCTCTACTACCTCCTTTCACCTGCTCTTCCCTCCAGTCCATAGCATGGCTGCTGGATGGAGGAGAAGGCATTTTTGCTAGAAAGGAAAGGAAAACGTGGTGATCAGCTGATGAATACATTGGTGGGTCTGGAGCTTGTCTACACCAAATTCCTTGCGGTTCATGACCAACTGAGACAACATACTTGTTACTTTTAGTAAGAAATCCATTTTTTCTTACAATTTTTACTTTCAGTAGTTAATGAGAAAATGAATTCTGTTTTAGTCCATTGAATATGACACATCCTTTTTGCAACTTAAGGTAGTAACATGTTAATCTGAATTCTCATGGGCAAAAAAACTGTAGTACCATGCTCTTTTTTTAGGCTTATCTTAGCACAATGAGGTTCAGCTAATAGTCTCATTCTACCCACATGCAAGAAATAGTTCTTTGACTTTATCCAGATACAAATACACCTGGTTCAGATGGTGAGTTGGAGTCTAAAGAGCTTAACAAACTCATTGCACTGCACCCAAAAAACCAAGCAAACAATCAAAAACTTTCGTAGCTTTACTCAAAATGTTTAGTTTTCCTTGTCCTAGGAAGAATATGAATCCTATTAATGAAATATTCAGAATGGAAGGTAGAGGGATTTTGAGAGAATCCTGCCTAAGATATTTCATGTCCACATGCAAATGACATCTAGTGCTGTGCCTAATTTCTTCTGTTTTGAAACTAGAGAAAAAATTGACAGCAAACTGTTGGGAGAAGGGAAAATACCAATAGCTATGTCATTCATCATCCTTCATGAAATAAAAGACTTCTACACTCTTTTAACAGGTTTACAGGTGCTCTCATAGCAGACTTGAAAGGAAGTGCAAGAAAGTACATGAACATTATACAAATCTCAAACTCATCTTTATATCATAGATTCAAAGAATGACAGAATAGTTGGAGTTGGAAGAGACCTTTAAAGGTCACCTGGTCCAGCCCCCCTGCAATGAGTAGGGACATCTCCAACAAGATCAGGTTGCTCAGAGCCCCATCTGGACTGACCATGACTAGTGGGAAAGGGTGGCATCCACCACCTCTCTGGGTAACCTGTTCCAGAGTCTCATCATCCTCATTGTGAAAAAAATATTCCTTATATCTAATCTAAATTGACTCTCTTGTAGTTTAAAACTACTACCCCTTGTACTATTGCATTTGATAAATACAAAATTTATCACTGGAGACCTTCTGCTGAAATTAACACTCAGGAAATACTGGCTTTAGGCATGCATATACTGTAGTATTTTTGGCCCTACATGCACTAATAAATAATGCTTATGCATTTGTATATTATTGCATTCTCACAAATACATTGATTACTCATTAGTTTAGTACAGACTCTGTATAAGCTATTTTATGATTTTCTATGGTAACACAGAAGCCATCTTTGGCAAGACACGTATTCAGGACAGACTGAGGCACTTCTAAATAAAACTGGAGAAGGTGAAATACTGTAAGCTTATAAGTGCATATTTCTGAAACGTTTAAACATATTCTCAACAATTAATCTTACAACTGAGCTCTACACAAAAGAACATTGAATACAAGAGTTTAGAATGCAAAATCACCACCTCCTCCCACAAGTTTTAGTTAAATGGCATTCAACTACATCAATCATCTCTAAATAGCTCGAGTCCAGTATAGATTACTATTTTAATAAAACACAAAGCCATAAAGGTTGACTGTTTCAACAGTATGCTGTTGATGGCATTGTGTGTTATTAAATTTCATATAGAGCACAGCATGTGGTACCACATGTAGACGTTTTAGTGAGAATCAAACAGGCTGCAAAAAGTACATCCTAATGCTTGAAGCAAATATGCCAGATGTAAATTTTAAAACGGGTTCTGAATTCCAGGCAAATACACATAAATACATTTTAATTTATTAACTAGAAATAAGTTCTAGAAAATATTTTAAATAATTAATTGCATTTTTTTCAAAATGTTTGAATGCCCAAGTTATAACCATTAAATAAACTGTAATTTAGAAATTAGGCAAGGTAAAAACCTACACAAAACACACAAAGAACCCTATGTTTAAGGATTTAATTTCTTCCATGCTGAGAAAATGCAACATTTGTACACATTTGCTTTGACAAGGAGAAAGTTTCTCTCCCTCTCTCTCATCATGAAACAATGCTGGAGCCTCAGGCCTGACATGAGCACAGTGCAATTCCAGCTATAGCATGCAAGGTTTATAAGAGACAGAAACCTTTAACTCGGGCAGCACCTGGTCCAGTTAACCTTCTGCAATGCCACATTTACATCAATACCACTCCAACATTGAGGAAGGAGCTATTTGGATTAACCAGCAAAGAAATGGCACAGCATCATTGCCTTAGTGAGCAGGGCTGCAGCTGGGCATCCTTGAGCATCCCCACTGGCAGCTGGAGCCCAGCTGCTCCCACCGGCTCTCTTGTGTCAGAGCTGCTGCAGAGTCATGTGCCCCAGGTTGCATCAGAAGAAGACACACTTTTGGACTCAGGACACAAGTCCAAAGAACAAAGAACACTATTAAGGCCAGTGCCACAAGATGGATACAGCTGGGATCACCCCAGGCCGTGAGCCTGAGTGAGCCATGGAACAGACACCACTGTAAAAAAGGGGGATACAGAACCAACACTCATGGGTGCCCTGTGAGAGAAGGCACGTTCTGGATGAGTCCCCCACTGCAGGTGACCAGAGACAGCACTTTGAGTCTCATCTGAAAAATAAGCTGCTCACTTCTGAGCAACCCAGGTCTCCTTGTGCCACTGAAACCCAACATAATTTTTATCTTGGTCTACCAAGCATTAATAGGAAGCTTCTTCTGCTTCATCAACTGGGAAACAATTTTGCCTGAAGCTGCTGCCAGGGCACTTGTCCCAGCCAAAAAAGAAAGACATGGGTCTCCTGCAGGGGCACTGTCCTTATCATCTAACTTGACAAGCCAGCTGCATCCAGAGCAGAGTGGTCTCAGGGAAGTGGCATAGGTTAGTTGTAAAGACAACTTTTATTCTTCACACAGAAATGCAGCTAAATCAGAACTGTATTAGTCAGACCTTGTCTGACTGACAACCCAATTCCTTTGGCTGTTTTCTGATCTTTCCATTCAACCCTACCAATTCACAGAATAAAATGCTACATAAATATTCAGTTTTTTCGTGCAGCATTTCTGTAGGCTTTCCAGTCATGAACTGCAACAGCCCAGAAGCCATGGCCAGGGACACAACCCAAGAACCTAGTGCACCTTGATCCTAAGGCTGATGCACAAGGAGTGAGACAAGGAGAATTCCACTTAGCCTTTGAGGTAAAGGCCTTCTGCACAATTCACAGTGTCTGTAGTGTTTCAGCTTTTGCTGACCCCTGGTAAGAGAAATTGTTGTGCCTCTAGCTCTCCTTTGTCCTTGCAGGACAAGAGGCTGGGCACACATTTCACTGGAAACAGGCTTTCTGCAGAACTCAGGTCCAGGGAAAGAAGGAGATCTTCAAGTGGGTCCTGAAGATTCCTTACAACTGCATGTCTGGTCAGTCCCAAAAAAATTAGTGTGTAGAAGAACTTCTTTATTTTTATTCCTCACCACTAAATAGGAAATAGTTTTTTTCCATTTTGTGCACAAGACCCACATTCTGAGCATTCCTTCAGTAACATTCAGTCATAGTTTGACAACATTTTTAAATAACTATCTTATTGTTTTAACTACTGTGGTGTAAAGAGCTGGAAATATGCATCAGACTCAGTTCCAACTTAAAAGTTAAATTTGCAAGAGGCAGCTGTTGCTGGGGGAGAAATAACTCAAGACAGAAGCAGAATATGACTGCGGAGATGTCCTTCCACTTTATCTGATAACAGATAGGAAAAGACAGTCATCATTTGCTCTCTCCAAGCCCAAGGCCATTCACAGACCACAATAACTGGCAATTCTTTAGGCTGGGAAATCCAGCTCATCTGTCCCCTTACAGGATGACTGACTGACAAATTTTGTTATCTGCTGGTTTGAGTTTTCTTATACAATGAGTGATTTTAAATCACCAGATCATAGGAAAAAAACAATCCCATGTCGAAGAAAAGGTTTGAAAGAGACCCAGTAGCCACAAAAAGCAGAGGTAACAGCTAAAGAGCTAGCTAGAGATGGAAAGGCCAAGCACAGTGATTTAAAAAACAAACCTAAGACCTGTGGCCTGAGCAACGAAAAAAGAGGCACCGTTCTGAAGCAAGGCAGTACCACAGAAGGGTCCTTTAAATGTAATGTGTTCTCCATCATGTATTTGTGGTAAGAGGCCTCCTTTAAGCTCAGGACAGGACTGGGACTCTAACATGTTAAAGCTCATGGGGTGATCTACCTGTTGGATTTCTGACTGAGTAAAAGTAATGTGCACTGTCCTGATTCAGTCTGCTACTGGGGATGCCTTCAGACTTTGCCCTCGTTGCTCAAGCAGCAATTGCAAACACATTTCATTACCAGGCACAAGAGAGTTTTGTGATACCTTTCATCATTTATACACTGTAACACATTGCAGCACTGTACTCTATTCATATGAACTTCTCCAGTGAGATGGCTCCATTTGAGATACTCCCGGACCAGATGATTTTTCTATAAAAAACAGTGAGATTATGGCTAATTACTTCCTGCTGTCCTCTCTGTCTTTTTTATTCCATTAAACAAACAGACAGTGTTTGGTATATGAGTAAGAAATGTAGTGTAACAGAAAATATGTTAGAAAGGAAATTATTACTAATCACTGCTTTTTGCCCAATACAGCAAAAGTGACCTATTTCCTCAGTTCATCAGCTGAGCAAACTACTGACTTCAAGATGTGAGAAACCATCCTTGTTCTTTGGTTGCAAACACAATTTTGTTTCTGTAATGAATCCAAGGAGCAAATATGACCTGGGCTGAAAGAGAAGCACACAAAAACTACAGTCAGCCCAGAAAAAGAAGACATGAATGGGAAGCAGAGAGACCTAAAACCTAAAACATTAAGGGTTTATTAAGTACGTTTAATGATTTTAAAATATAGAATCCAAGAAAGCATCAGTTAGGTTAACACTTGCCCAAGATATTCCAGTACATATGAGGAGGTAAAATGTAAAACTACTTTTAAAATAAAACTATACTGCTTTGAGCAGCAGGAAGGTAAAAAGTTAACCATAGCCCTCAAGTGACTGCTCAAATGAATTAAAGATCTAAGGGGCAGGATTCATTACCTGGTGGAATGAAAAGGTATCAACTACCTTATGAATACATTAAAAACCCCCAAATGGATACAATTCTCTTATACTACATTAAACTACTTGGGTTTCTCAGTATTTCCAGGACTGAACATGACTTTGGGACAAATAATCACTATGTATTTTTATAGTCTGCTCTGTGAGACACATAGTGTCCAAACGTTTTGATTCAAGAAGCTTTAATTTTGGGGTGGCTTGTTTTTGCCAGGAATTAGAAGAGGTAGTTGTCAAACATCAGCTCATCTGGAATTTCCAAATGGCAAGTTAAAACCATATATTTACAAGTGGCTTTGGGGATTCCCTTTTACTTTTCTCTGACTCAAAAACAGCATTAAAGGTTTTTTCCCCTTAAATAAAGAATCTCTCTAAGCTGAAAAAAAAGACGAACACTTTGCAAAGAAAGCGTTTTAAACTATGGAGTTTAAAAAAATATTCTTCCATAATTTCATCTACAAGTTATTCTCAGGCCCATGGCAGGGTGGAATGAGCTCAATGCCAATAAAATCTAGTGCTGACAGGAAGAAATTAGTTACTGGCAATACAGTTATCTAAAACCATACACATTCTCAGGAAGAAAGAATATAATATTGAATTAATGCTTCAATATATATCCAGCCTTGAGTTCAAAAGGCACAAGATTGCTTCAAAGAAAAGGACGTGCAACTTACACCTAAGTGTACACAAAGGCTATGTCTAAATTGGCAGGGAATTCAGCTCAGTGCAAGCAAACAAGTAAAACAAGGTAGCTGGCGTAAGGCCCCTGCATGTCTAAGAGTTTCTGCTTCAAGTCCAGCTTTAGTCAGGCTGGCTGGAGATTGAATGTTCCCTCTCACTGGGCATGGCTCGAAGATGTCCGATGGACGAACCATTGGTCCATCTGGAGATGATTAGCTCTCCCTTAGGAAGATGAAGATTTGGTGCTGTTAATCCAAAGACACTCTTAGGCAACCACAAACAACTTCTGCTTCCCTCTTCTCAGTTAATGGTCCTCTCCTGTTTTTCTCTGCTTCACTCCAGAACACCATGCCTGTGGCATTGTAAGTGATCTACAGGATGAAGGCAGGTTTGCTCTCTTGTAAGCATTTGAGTTTGCTCCTCTGTGCTCACAATGATGACTGCTCCAGCTCAAGGGTTGCTAGCTGAGACAAACTCCAGCTGTAGGAGGAAAAAAACTTCCAGCACAACTGCGGCTGACTCTGCCAAAACACCCCAGGAATCAGGGGCTCCTTCATCCCAGCCCCACCCCACAGCCTGTCATCTGCCTACCAGGGATCTTCAGAGCTCCCCCCGTTGACTCTCCAAATATGTGGAATGGTGCTTGGTCACCAGGAGTATTTAACACTGTCTTTGGGAGAGGGAGGCTTTGCAGCACTCCTCTGCTGGTCACTGCTCCTCTGACGATCAGATAGTTATCTGACTCCTCACAGGGTTCCCACCTTCCCAAAATATTTGCCAACTCTCCTTGAAGGGGGCCAGGTGAAGATAACACCATAAACCTAAATGCCCCTAAATGAGCGAAACTCAATTACAATGAAACCTTGAAACCATCCTGCAATTTTGAAAATGCTGAGAAACTTCTGCAAGTTGTTCAGAAGGGGGTTGCCTTCTCGTCTTTCTCCCACCCTTAGCCTGGCAAAACCTCGTGGTTTGCCACGGCCCCGGCTCAGAAGGCAGCGAGCGCCCCGGCCAGCGAGGGCTCTCCTGCAAGCTCCCTTGGGCCACAAGCACATTCCCTTCCCCAGAGCTCGGGCAGAGACCTTGTAAGATGGTGTTACACTGCCAAACGTTCCAGATTTATTTATTTCAGGTTTTTGACCAGAAGAGCTGTGGCTCAGACGCCGTGGTTGACGCTTCGTTCAGGACACCGCCACCTTTCCTGCAGTTGCACGAGTGCCCTGCCCGAGGCCCGAAGTCCAAGGCCAGGGAGCGCCTTCCCTTGCCCCCGGCTGCACGGGAGGGCGCCGAGCGCGCAGATGAGGGAAGCCCAGGGCACCCATCGCTACCCACCGGTGCGGTGAGGGGCTGCGGACAGGTGCCGAGCGCGGCCCGGCCCCGCAGCGGGGCCGCTCCGGCGTCGGGAGGAGCCGCTCGGTGCCGCTCTTTCCCCCGCTGCCGCCGCCCGTCTGCGAGCGTGTGTCAAACCCACGTGCTCCGCCAGCCCGCGCAGCCCGGAGCACAGCCCCGCGGCCGGGCCCTGCCGCCGGCCCC
>VZTT01058476.1:10013-41480 GCA_013400855.1 Buphagus erythrorhynchus | reverse complement strand
CTGCCGCAGCGGTCCAGCCCCGCCGCCGAGAGCCCCCGCAGCGGCACCGCGGGAGGAGCGCGGGCATCCCCCGGGAGCCGCTCCGCACCCCCGCGGGGAGCGCAGACTTCCTGGCGGGGCTCCGGGCAGCTGAACCTCCGGCTGCACCCCTGCCCCTGCCGATGTTCTGTGCGCCTCAGCGCTGCTGCGGTTCTGTAGCGGTGTTGGTGACCTAAGGCTGTCCTCTGGCATGGGTGCCGAGCAGATAGCTCAGTGTATCCGAACCCGCCGTCAGCCTGTCTCCCTGACATGCAGCCATCCCAGTCCCCGCTTGCTGCGTTCGCACCGAGAGCATGTTCAGTGCTTGGCGTACCCACTCCTCTGCCCGAGCTAGTGCTCGTTTGCCACTGCACTGGGGCGTGCGGGAATCTCTGCTTTCACGTTTCGGTATTTATGACAATCCAGGCCCCGTCTTGTGTTAGGCTGCACTACATAGGACCTGTCATTACATTTTTAGTACTACTACTTACTCGCGAGTATTAAGCTGGGCAGCCACAGTCGGTATTGCACCCCAAATAGCTTTATCCTTGTCCTAAGTCACTAAGTTTGGCTAAGAAGAATAGACACTTGGTCCTGTGCTTCTTGAGCAAAGATATCAGAAAATTAGTGTGTACTTTCAAGCATTTGTAAAGAAGAAAGTGAAAGGAAAAATACTACAGTGGGAAAAAATAGCTAACATTAATCATATGTTTATCATGGCTGTGTCAATTGCATTTTGATTCCTAGTCCTTTAAATAAACCACAATACTAAAAAATACAATTCCATCCTTGACTAAGAGCTGTGTGCTTTCCTAAGTCAGTCTTCTTNAAGGGAAATCTAAATATAGAAATGACAAAAGAAAAGGATATTTAAATGCTAATAACTATGCCATGTTAATTACATACAGTGGAAGTTAAATTGAAAGCAGTGCACTCAGCAAACTGAGTATGACAGGTGCATTCATACAGTTTGCTTCATACAAGGTCAGCTCGATTCAAGGTAAATGTCAGCCTCTAAAAAAACATCCCCATGATTTCAGTGTGCTCTGAACCAGGATTTCAAAAATCTGCAAATAATTTTATAAGCGAGAGTCCTTCTGTCTGT
This sequence comes from Buphagus erythrorhynchus, assembly GCA_013400855.1. Lineage (NCBI taxonomy): Eukaryota > Metazoa > Chordata > Aves > Passeriformes > Sturnidae > Buphagus > Buphagus erythrorhynchus. Next base: position 40,357 of record VZTT01058476.1, on the reverse strand, counting down.
ACAAGTGACACAGGAGGGATATTAATCTGTGAATGATACATGTAAACACTTAAACAACTTTGACAGTGTTAGGGACAAAAATATCGTGGAAAATGTGTTTTGTTTGATAGCCAAGTCATAGGATTGGCCTTTCAGGAGAGTTGGGTCTCAGATGGCTGCCTAGGGAGATACTTAATTGAATAGGGAGAAATCCAGCCTGCTAGAACTCTAGTTTCTTTCAGGAGCAGAAACTGGAAAGATAGTTTTTGTACCAGCCTTACTGACATGGAAATCAGGAAACTGAAGCAGGGACAAAGCTACTCCAGGTCTGAAGGGTTCCTCTTAGAGGCAAAAGGACAGTGATTTTATTTGCCTCTGTGTAATATATGAAGTTACTTTTTGCGCTTCTACAACATTACTGTTGGACTTGGGGGGCTGAAAGTACATTGACTTGCTGAGCCAGTCACCTTTCTGCTTTACATTTTCAAAAAATGTAATAATTTTAATGTGAGGGATGAATGGAAGCAACATAGAAGAATGGGTGTGCCAACAGATAGCTCTGCAAAGGCTGCAGTACCCCCTCCTGTGAATGTATCCTGCAGGTAACGCAGATTTCTAAGAATGATAAGGGAAGTAAAATTTGTATGAAGGAGTATTACTTGCTCTGGACAATACTGTAAAAGAGATGGGAGAACTGCAGGTCAGAAGTAAAAGGTGACTGTAAAAAAATTAAGGAGAGAATGGACCTTGCCTGACCAGGGAAGAAGAGATGTATAAGAAATGCTGTAAGTCATAAACCTTTTTGATGTATGGTATTCATACATTGTTCCCTCGAGTGGGGAGAATATTTAGAGGTAGAGTGTTCAAAGCAGAGCCTTCTTAGCAAAACCTTATACTGTTATATATCTCAGATTGAAAAGTGAGAAACAGAATCACATCTCTTTTTTTTCCTATTACCTTGAGAGGCTTTTCTGGGTGTTGAGTTGTTGTAGTCAGTAGCAAACATCACTAGAAAATTACCAGAACCTTGGTACGCAGCTGCCCCTAGGTTTCTTGCTATGTTAAGGGAAATTTACAGTAAGGCTGAAGATTGTTTGCAGAACATAGGTTAAGGCTGTCACCATTGCCCCATATAAGATGCTTGGTATGGCAAGTCTGTTTAGTTTACAGGAAGTAAAAAATGCTGGCACAGTGCTTAAGAACTAATAAGCTCAGCTCCTGAAGTCACTTCCAGTGAAGAGCCTCCTGTTGATCCTGGACTCTAATCCAACAATGCCTTAGGACAAGGCTGTATTACAGAGTTACTCCAATCTAGTGAGCTGACCTCATTTCTTCACCTCGTAAAGTCTCTCAGACAAATACCTGATTTTTCTTCCTCTACTAAAAAAGGTAGTCCTTGATGCATGACCCAGTAAATTACCAGAATATTAGAGGGATAAACCATTTCTAACTTACTTTCTTGATTTTCTTCTGCAACCCATTTCCAGTTTATTTACAGTGCTACACGGCTTTTATGAAATTAAATACTACATGCCTTTCTCCCTAAGAGTACGGCCTTCAGGAAAATAGTCCCAAATATTTTGGCTAAGTGTTCCTTCTCCGCTCAAATCTGTGTCTTTGTGTGTCAGTAATGTGTGTGTTCATGTGCACACACCTGTGTATATTTTTTTCTTCAGGTATATGCATACACACACAAATATACACAACAGAGCATTTTCATCCCAAGAGCTTAACACTACCAGGAGAGAGATGGTCTCTTTTATTCTGCCATTGAGAGGAGCTTTCAACTCTCAACACCTTACCCTGAGATTCACAATAAATTACTGTTGTATGTTGAGCTCAGTCGTTAGAGAGCAAAGCTTACATGAAAAATTCTGGTTCCCTTGTAAAATGTTGGATGTACTTGCTTAGAAATAAATAAATAAATGCCTCCCATGTGGTGTAGAGCAACACAACCCCAAACAACTCAACCAGCAAATAACAGCATTGCTACCCTGTGGCCTTAAAACTCCGTCACGACCCACATCAGTTTCCCTTTTAACACAGTTCCAGAGCTGCTCACATAAATTCTGGTGGCCTGACTTGTGACATAGGTATGCACTTGCATCCACATTTTTACAAAGGGGGAAAGCTGAGTTGTGCATGAATTCACTAACTTTGTCAGAAGCACGGACTCAGCCCTAGACAGCGCTGAATACAGTTTGCAAGCGTGGCTGGTAACTCTCTCTGATGCTCATAGGGTGGCAAAGCCAGGCAGAGAGCAGTATTTCATTCTCAAGGCCTGTTTGCAGTAGTCCCTTAATTATCAATGGGAACACGAGGAGGGGTTTTTTTTGTTTGGGGTTTTTTAACTTTATGGCTATCGTGTAGCCAGCCCTGGATCATTAGATTGTGTCACTGTCAGTAGCTGTTGGCCGGGCAGTTCAGCATGCCAGCAAAATTTAGGTATGCAGACACGGTGTCCAGTGGCTTGTGGGCCCTTCAAAACTAAAACCGAGCAAGCACAGCCCTGCTGCTACTTTCTCCGAAGGACACTCAGGTGCTCTGGTCCCTGCAGAGAACTTGCCATACATTGCCCATGTTGTAGTGTTTGACATCCAACAGATAAGCCATAAAGGAAATGATAAGTGTTTTGGATTCCAAATTATTTTGCAGTAATTGCTGGTTTTTACTTGCATTTGATTGGGGCTTTTTGGTCTTTTTTTTTTTGTTTGTTTGTTTTTGTTTTTTTTGTTTNTTTGTTTCTTTTTGTTTTGTTTTGTTTTGTTTTTGTTGTTGTTGTTGTTGTTGTTTTTGGTTTTTTTGGTTTTTTTTTGTTTTTTTGGGTTTTTTTGTTTTTTTGGTTTTTTTACTTAAAAAAAGAAAGTTACCAGAAAAGGAGAACAAGTCATGAATAATGTATCAAAAAGAATTAGTGAGCTTATTGTCTGCCCATGCCATTTGCAAACTTGGTAGGGGGTTAAACATTTTGATTAATGCCTTATGAAGCTTGGTTTTGGGGTAAGCATTATTGTCTGGACGTTCAAAACAAGTAATGGGAGAGTTCACATTCCCAGCTGTTCACCAGGGACTTGTGCCAAGTTGTGTAACCTTTCCATGGCACAGCTTCCCTGCCTTTGAAGTGTGCCTAGACACCTACCTGTATGTAGATGTAATGAAAATTAATGTGTCAGAAGCACTCTGAGATGAGAGGTGATGTATGAGTGCAAAGTACTCCTGTTATTGATGTTGTAAGAGGTCAGGGACTCGTTTAAATTGTGTAGGACTTCAGTACCATATAAACATGAAAGCTCACAACGTCCTGTAATTGGTATACAACATGACTGTATGTTATTACCACGACCGCATTACTAATGATGGAAATGTCCTATTTATTTTAAATGAATGTGAACTACACAGCATTTTAAATAAAATTTAGATTAAATCATGTTGAAGAAGGAAACATACACAGAGTATACTACCAACAGAATTTTTTTTGTTATTGTTATTATTTTTATGGCATTATTTTGAAGTCATTTCTCTTGCAGAATTCACAAGCCAAAGAGTTTGGGGAAAACAAGGGAAATAGCTACGAATGACCACTGAAATATATCTAACTTTCCTTTTTAGAGTGAGCAAATCCTAGTGAAATGCTCTATGAAGGATTAAAAACCAAACCACACCCACCTGAAGTAGTAACTTACAGGATATATACCTCAGTGCTGTCTCCAGAGACTTTTTTGTAAGCAGTGCAGCTTTACTTCCCCATGCATGAGCCCTCCAACCCTGGCTCCTAAATGGTCATCTGCCAAACACTGGGGGTTTTCACACCAGTGCTAGGTGGGCTCTAGACCACATGGACAGCTCTTGAGACTGCCCAAGAGATTAATTAGGCTTATAAGTCTGTGTTAGTGCAGCAGGCGTTACACACCAGGCATTGCATTCACCACTCATGCAGAGCATTTTTTGCTGGCATTTCACAGCAAGCAGTGCATGCTGAGATCTGGGAAGAAGTCAAAGATCTCATAAAACATTTGCAGATAAAAGCCAAATCTCAACAAAGTGCTAATGTTCTTAAAGGTGACAAAGACTTACTCCTGGCAGCTAAACCAATATCTATTTGCATTTTATAGCATGCAGGGTACAAAATAAACAGGTTAGGAAGAGCGCTGGGGCTATCGCCACTGGAGTTTTCACATGGTAATAGAAATTATGAGAATGAACCTGCACTATTAATGAGGTGTCCATTCCCTGCAGTGCTCCATGCTGCCATAGTGTAAAACACATAATCTTGGGCTAGGACCTGTTTTGCGTCATTTGTCAGTACCTTCCCTTTTTTTATCCTGCTCTCTCCTTCCTGCTCAAAACTATCCAGTTCCCTGCCTTCCATCTCCCATGGCTGTGTCAGCTCAGCTCTAAGGACTTCTCTGGATTTTCTTATGCTTATGTTTTGTACTTGGTGATAACCATTAAGCATGTCTGAAGGAATTTACTGTCTATAGAGCTGTAGAGAGAGTCTATTTCCAGGACAGGTTGGAAGGAGGGGGGAAAAACAACTCCATGCAGCATCAACCAGCCACTTTTTCATTATGCAATTTGATTAATCTCAAAACTGTTAGTTCAGATGATATCTTCCCACCAGGTTGCTTGAAAATAAAACTTTGAGGTCTGTAGGTTGGAAATGCTTCTCCCTACCAGAAGACCAACTCATGCAGTGGGAGACAAGGAACATTTACAACTTTGCCAAGCAGTCCCAGTTCCCAGTCTCTAGGCTGGAGGGAGGGCCCTCACTGGAGATACTCCAGTCATAATTATCATTGGATATCCACTGAAAAAGGTGCATGGGGTAACCAAATACTTCTCATGCTTATTTCAGAGATAAGGAAATTGTCTTCTCCTCCCTATGCCAGTGAAAATCTAGAAGACTAAGACAGCATCAGGAATTTAAATCAGGAGTTGAAAATACCCCAAGTCTAATTTTAAAACGTAGGTTCAAAACTGGAATTTTGAAAGGAGTTTGAACCACTATATTCTGCATCATGTCAAGAAATCCCTGAACTGACCATTTGCTTTGTTTTGGGGCTTTTCTTGTTTATTTCTTTTTGCTGCCTTTTTCCAAAACCAAGAAAGCTGATTTCACATTTGCTTTGGTCTGAACTGTTTTCTTTTTAATCATTACTCATTTTGCTGCTGCCTGATGACCTTGGTTGTATACAAAGGCCTATATGACATGACCAATATTATGACTTAAGTATCTTTTTATATTTAAAGAAGGCATACACTCAAGTCTCCAGCTCTGAAAGTGCAGATTCTATCTGTTCCTATCTTGATCTTAGACAAGACATTTCTCTTTGTGTGAGTTTCATCAGGTCTAAAATAGTGATGTGTTTCACAAGGCAGTTACAAAGTATATTCCTTCATATTTGTAAAACATGGATGTAAATTGCTGTATAAATAGAAAATTTAAAAATATCTGCCAGCTCATGCAGAAAACTCCATGCATAAAACTGAGCAATTCCAAACAGATTTTGCTTTGCAGCTAGTTTGAGAAATCTGTGATGTTTTTAAATAACATATATTACTGCTGAGCTCAATTCCAGTTTAAATGACATATCAGAACATGTCTCTCTTAAAAATATATGGGTAATTTGTAACTGTCGTTTATTTTAACAAGCTAATTTAATCAGCCATTGCTACCTCACGCTTTTTATACTTGGAAATCTATGGATTTTGGGCTGAGAGAAACAGGAATGTTAATATGCAATTAGATCATCAGATTGCACTTCTTTCTGCTTGCTTGATTTTCTACTGACATGATATTGCTGTATCTATGGTTTTAGGTACCACCACTGTCTTTTCAGATAACCATTAGATAGAACATTTAAAAAGAACCACCATAAGAGATATAAATGACCTGTGCACTTCAGTGTCTGAAACAGCAAAGCTCTGCAGTTTTCCCATGTTCTGTCTCCTTTATGGTATCACCTCTCTTTCAGATTTTCCACAGGATGTCACTACCTTGCTGTAGAGTTTTTCTACATGTGCACTTTTTCTTGATGAGTTCTCTCCCAGTCTAATGCAGAATAAAAGGGCCTGCATGAAACATTAACGAAGAATAATTCCAGGTGTAAATATGCATTTTGTTCCAAAGAGGGATGAAGTAGAGCATTGTTACTTGCAACAGCACAGTTGATTTCCACAGCCTTTGCAAGAGCATTCTAAAAAAGGACAAAGGAAAAATACTGGAGAGTAAGGAGAAGTTTGTTGAAAAATAAGTGCCATAAGGGCGTGAAATCTCAAGTGCCATTATAATTATTTTCCCAGAGATGATGCAAAAAATTCACTGTTCCTGTTTGGCTGGAGTGTTACTGTTGGAGAAAGGGTGGTCACTGTTGCCCAATATGTCCAGTTTGCTTTACTGATGTAGTGGTTCAGCAAGAGTTCAGCTTTCAGTGTGAGAAGTGAATAAACTGCAAAACACTACTTATTTTCAAGTGTTTCGCTTCACATAGTATTTCTGCATTGTTAAGGCAGTTTTTTTTTCAACCCTTTTCAATTTTTACAGTCCAGAAAATTTTCAGTGGAGTGCAGAGAAAGTTCACATGCATAGGAGCTGGAGAGCATACATGGTTTTATATTTCTTCATTACTTGTTTCCAACACCTTGTAAACATTTGCGAAGGTACAGGGTTCTGTGGGGCTGAAAGCTCACTGAACCAAAGCATGTGCCAGTCTGTTTGCTGACAAATACATATGAAAGGCTTTTGGCTGGGAGATGGTCTGTCTTCTGGCCTTCTTACCTGTTTTTTGCACATAAATTAGTGAATGAAGTCAGATGCAGGCTGCACTGGAGCTTTAATGTGTTGGCATGATTCTCACCCATACTGGCTGAAGAATGCAGTGGTGCCTGTCAGCCAAGACTGATTTTTTTCCTTCATCAAGTCAGATGTGCAGCTTGTGTAGGTATAAGGGGTGCAACCACATGACGCAGTGTTCTTCCCTTGTTTTTTTAAAGATGGTATTTGACATCTACTTTCCTGAAAATGCAGTTTATGTCTAGATTTTATTGGACTCTTTTTTCTGTTCACTCCCTACTCACCCCTCCTTCCTTCTGCTGCATACCAATGACCAATATCTTATTTTTGTAACTTCTGTGTTAGTATACAGTAGCAGCTGTTCTGTAGCTATGGGTAGTTAAGGTGAGGTAGCCTCTGATCCACCCCTGGTATCTTCACTCCTCAAGGCAAAGACTTTCCTTGCCACAGCATACCAATGTGCTCCTAGAATTTGGCAGCCTTTGATCTCAAATCTGCTGTCCTGCAGATGGAAGACAGATACTTGAACAAGTCCATAATTGCCATTTCCTCTGTCAGCATCTCAACAATTAAAAAACATTTAGGCCATTTGAAAAGAAAATGAATTGTTAGCAGCATCACAAGGGTGGGAAGACACTTCACATTTTTGGTTCTGTTGAGAGGGGAAAAATGTCAGTTACGCAAGAGGAAAGATTATAGAAGTGAAGCATTTATAGCTTGGATGGAAAAGGGAGTTTGATAACCATCTGCACTTGTATAAACTGTGGTGTGGTCATGAAGGAGAGGAAAGGGGAGACAAGGTTGGCTAGGTCACTGCTGTGGAGAAGAATGGAGGCAGGAGTGGTGAGAAACATTGGCGTGGTAAACACAGTTTAAACTGAAAAGATTTCCAGATGATTTTCCAATTAAAAAGCAGAAGTTTTTCCCTCTCATACTTTACTTCCTTCTAAAATGTGGCACAAAGAGTGCTGACCTGTAGACAGCATTAGGTCGTGGTAGTGGTGTTTTCCATAGGCTCAAATTCAGTGAGTTACTGAAAAAAAAGTGCTGTGATCACTGTAAAGTGCTGTACATAATGGGTCAAACCTGAAGATCACATTTTCTGAGCTTGACAGCCACATCCTCCTCAAGGACATTCAGCATTCAGTGCACTCTAGACGGGCACTGTAGCTATGGGCTCTTACTGAGATAAAGCGTGAAAAACCTGCAACTCAGAGGTGAGGAATTTCTTTTATTAATAATCGGCGGTCATGATACAGTTTCCTCACAGCACCCTGTTTTTCACATGCTGCCTCCCAGATTCAGCATACAAAGAGCACTGCCCAAGGGGAGAAACCAGAGCTACCTAGCTGGTAGAAGTGTTGACTGTGAATCTTTGTGTTGTTCCTTTCAGAATCATTCACTGGAGGCAGCGTGCCCTTTGCTACCTGTGAGCAATACTCTGTGTTAGGGTCTCCCTGGCAGAGCTGAGGGGAAAAATCCAAACAAGATAAGCTTTTCAAAATGCAGATACCTTTCCAGTATGAGAGAAGTAGAGTGTTGAGATGTCCTCAGTGTGGAAGTAAGGGAGATCTTAACTCTGCTTTTTAGCTGGAGGCTTGCTAAGTTTTTTAAAGGCATAAGCTGTGGTGAGACAAGTGTTGGCAAGCACAGGGGAGGTTTCAGTCCTGTGGTCCCATATGGTGTATGCCCACAGTCCTATATGCTTTCTTGACCTTTCTCACCCTTTTCTACTGCCTTTCCAGTTCAGTTCTTCGGGTCCTTTGCTTGGTTGTCCCATGGGTGCTGGAGTGTATTAGTTACACAGATGTCTCTGTGGCTTTGTTACCAGACTGGAACTGCAGTGCAGCACCTCTTCCTGATTTATACCAGGGAGCCCATCCATTTTGCCCTCATCCTGCTACTGGCTTGGGTAATTTATTCCATCAGTCCATCCCCTTCCTCCTCCACTGTGGCATTTTGGAGATGACTTTGAACATCAGAATTATTTGCAACCCACTCAGCCCAAGAGGCCAGCTAAGAAGATGTGTTCAAACCAGCCACCAACTCTGCCCAACAGAAGTGAAAATGCCAGGTACTTGACATCTCTGGTCATTTTTATCTGCTCTTAGTAGCACATAACGACTGGCAATGTGAGCCTCCAAATTTAGTGTGACAGCACTGTCAGCTTCCACTGTAGTTATGTTGGGTTATAACGATTTTGCAGTCTCAAGCATTCACTTTAAAAGAGGATGAACAACATTTTTCAGCACACTAAAACACCAAAGGCAGTGATCCACTGAAAGCTTTTTTTTGACACAGGTAAACACATTTTTCACATGCTTCTTAAGACAAACATACACATGTCCGTGGTGTGTTGTGAGCAGAAGACTGCCTTTATAGGAGAATTATACACCGAGTGGTGCTAAAGTACTGTCTTGATTACTACTGACTTGTATGCAAGACTAAATGGTCAAAGAAATAAGGAGATGGGTTGTAACTGCTCATGTACCTGATTTGTGGCTTATAGTTTGAGCCATCTCTGGTTACATGTTGCATGTGTAAATGCTGTTTTATTTTTGAATCCATGGTTTTGTACATGGATTTTACCTTTCCAAAATGTGACCTTGCGAGCAGTCCTGATCACTGCACCACTGTTCTTTATATACTTGTGGGCAGTCATTTTGCTTCAGAGTGTTTTATTTCAAAGCATGAAAGCATGACGACCTTTCAGCAGAGTCTCGTTCTTATATGAGCTTTCTGAGATGCAGTCAACGGTCTACTGGTCAGGACATGCTCCAGCATTGTAGCAGTCTTGGGAAGAGCTTTTGTCAGCAGTGCCTTCTGGATCTAGTATATAAGTAGTGTGGGTTTTTTGTGCTAATACTGTGCAGAGACCAGTGTTTCTCTCTTTAAGTAAATTCATAATAAATCACAGCAGGTGTCCTGCTTGGCATTTTTTTTTATTCTAGGCTTGACCTGTCAGTGAGCTTTGAGTCGCTGTCCAGAAAAGGCCAGTGTCATTGTGGGCTAGCTTTTCCAAATCACAGCATGCCATTTTTGTCAGCTGCAAGCTCCTACCACTTTGTGGGTGGTTGCATCACTGAGGAGAAAATAGCTAACGAAGGCACAATCATTGCCTTGGGACTTTGCCAAGGAAACCTCATGTGAAGTTCCATATTTTGTGACTTTGAGCAAGGGTTTTGTCACGCTTGCAGTAATCTGCAGATCTGGGGTCTGTTGTATTCTGTGTGCATCCAGAGATTTGAAAGGAGAAATGGGTGGTAAGAAAGGGGGTTAGATCAGGCTGTCTGGAAGGGAAAGGCCTGGCATCCTTGGTTTTAGAAATACCACCACATCCCAGAAATCCTGGGTCATGAAAGCTTTTCACTGCACTAGAAGGGCTGAAGTGGTCCGGTCAAAGCTACTGCAGGGCCATAATTTCATCACTAATATCTTGCTGAATAACAAACTAGAAACTTTTTCGCTCTGTCATTCTGCTGGAAGTCTAAAGTAGACAAAGGAGGCATGCCAGTGCAAGTTTAGCTTAATGAGAAGGCTGTCAAGTTCTGTATTGAGACCAGCATTGAGAAGAATTTTAAATCAATACTTGTCCAGCTGATGATAAAGGATAACCTGTGCTTAACTGTAAAAATAAATAGAGGAAAAAATATGAATCACTAATATCCTTGACCTTTTTTCAAGAAAAAATAGTAGCAGCACATGAAAGCATTAGATATGAATGCAGTCTCTTGAGAACTCTGAGTATGGAGTGCTATGACAAGAAAGAAGCAAATTGACTGGACAGGGAAGTGGTTCTGTCTGCAGCCAGAAGAACAAAGAGTACTTGAGTTTGTTGTTTTGGGGTTTTTTGCCTCTTAACACACTTACAGGTGTTTTTGGCGCTTAACACACTTAGGGAGCCCTAAGCACTGTTCTGCTTTGCTGTTGACACAGCATAGGGGGTGAGGGATGCACAGAGAGGTTGGAACAATTACAAGAAAGGATTAGTAGCTGTTTTGCAAGAGGTTACTATTGCAACTTCTGGGAGTTGGTTTCAAAGGCAACTGCAAGCATGAGTGTCTCTCATTTGCTTTCCATGAAGAATTGTGCCTCTATAGTCTCTTGACATTTAGAATCAAATACCTCTACACTTTCCTTCTTTCTGTTTCAGCCAGATAAGATTCTAAAACCTCAAATCTTCTGCGTATATCCCTTTGTTTTGCAATTCCTTTGTGAAAGAAAGAACACAACCATTGAGAAAGAGAGAAACAGGATATAAAAATAGGGAGCTGCCCTCATTTCAATTCTTTTTTTGTCTTCCACTGAATCCCTGCATGGCAGTGCAGTGATGCAGCACCATAACCAAGAGTCTGGCATCTGCAGCCTGCCAAGCTGAACCCTGAAGGATCAAACATCATCAATCTCATCTTCTACTGTCTGTTTTTGGCTCTTTGTTTATACATACTTATTTAAGACGGGGGATTTTTTGGTTTCAGCTCTTGACTGGGGCCTCCCGTGCACTGCTCTAGTTGGTGGCCCTGGACAGCTCCTGTCCCTTCACCTTGTCATCCTGCCTCCTATTTACTGCCCTTTTTTTAGTCCACAGTAGTCTGTAAGCTTCAAATGCCTGCTCCTCTTCTGTCTCCTCTGCTTTTCATTTTCTGTGTCTGCCCACAGGCTGCCTGCCCCCAAGGCACATCCCATTGCTGTTTGCAGACAAGCAGCCCACGGGAAGTAGAGCAGCAAGGTGCCCACTGCCTGCCCCCAGCAGATTCCTTCCTTGCAAACAAGAGGCCTAGCTCAGCAAAAGGAATGCTTCATTAGAAATCTTCTTTATGTTTGTGGGCTTTAAATGTAGGCCTTGCTTAGCTGGTGTACAGGAATTTATCTCAGATGAGACAGCCAGACTTCAAATGAAGAATGTGAGCTTTGTAAAGCTGTGAGACTTTTATCTGGCAAAGGATCCATGCTTGCCGCTTCTTCCTTCAGACATGCAGTTGTGGCACCAGGCAGCATGCTACCAGCTGTATGTGTTCCTCCTTTCACATCCCACCATGTCAGAACCAGGTCCAGGTCAGTCTGGTTCAGATAGTTTTTCTCTAGGACTGGCATGGCACAGTGCGGCGAGGCATGACTGTGACTACTTCACCACTTGACCTGTGACTCCCTCTTGTCCGCACCCAGGTGTCATGTTTTGAATTCCTGTTCAACATGATGCCATGTGGGAGAAGCAGTGAAATTTTTGTCCCTGCATGCTGATGTCTGATGGCACATGTTAAATGCCTGGTGTCCTCATTGGTGGTTTTTTTCAAAGAACCTACAAACCAAGGTCAGAGTGATTATTCTCACTAAGTCTTAAAGCCAATTTCTGGATCACAGACAAGAATAACATTGCCTGCATTCCCCACATGCCTATTCATCCTGTTGTTAGGTCTCATAGCTGTGGTTAGGTCTCATTGCTCCTGAAAACAGGAATGTTTTCTTACCTGCATGGCCAGAGATAAAGCTGTTGGAGTGCTGAGAGAATCTAATCTCAACAAAGCCTCTTTTGGATCAGAGAGCACTTCTGCTCTTTGGTGTATTCTTTCAAAAACAATCCTTTGAGGGAACTTGGGAGAAGCATGTCAAGCTCAGTTAGTTGTACACGGGCATGATTATAAGGTGCAGAGAGATCCAGGTGTTGAGAAGGTGCTCGCTATAGGCTTCAGACAGAAATGTCCCCATTGTGAACCTGTGCATCCCTTGAGGGACTTTGATGTTTGTGACCATTTTTAACATTATAAATATTTTTAAAATGCTATATATAATTTGTCTTCAGACATTTTCAGGTCATAACTAAACTACTAGGCTTGTTCCAGATTAGGGATGGATGGCATGAATAGCGCAGTCAGACCCATCACATGTTTTAAATTAAACATGTGCTGAGCCAGCATTGGTCTTAAGACTCTTTCTGAAAATCTCCCTACTGTACAGATATTGCTGATAGTGTTGCTACAGAGGTTGATAATGAGGAAGAATATAAAGCAGAAGCATGGAGGACAACTGTATGATGGAAGGACCCAAAACAAGCAACTAGGAGAAAGTACTCTGCATAAACAAGTTACAGAAATAACAGCTTCAGTAGCATATAGATTTTGGCTTGCCTAGCACTCTTAAAAGTTCAAATTGCAAACCTCTGATGTTGCTGAAGCAGAGTTGTCTTCTAATAAATACAGATGGATGTTTTCCTGCCTTGGCATTACAAGCTGCCTGAAGTATAACCACAAAAAGGCTCCTTGTTTTCTTGGGGGTGGGGGGAAGAGGAGTTATGAGGGTAACATAAAGATCAGAAGATAGAAGATCTTGGAAGATTTATCTGATGACCTGTTCTCCAGTAAAGGTAATGCATGCTCTAAGTGAGATTTCACCTGGGATACTTTGCACAGATATGGCCATACATACTTAAGGCAGGTCAGTTCAAACTTACTCAAAAGATTAGGAAAAAGAAGCCCCAGCTATATTAATTTCTCCTTTTTTTTTTTCCCATTATCTTATCTGAGAAGGTGAAACTGAAAGCCTTTAGTTTCTGTAGCTCAGCAAAGAGAAGTAGAGCATGATTAAGGTGTTTGTCTGTGAGGGAGATGGGATCATGTTTTCTGATGGGAAGATGGTAGCCTACCTGCAAACAAGAGGAAATTGAGTAGCAACATATGACTGTGAACAGACAATGGGTGCTTTTAAACTGGAAATGCGGAGGGCTCCCAGCTACCAGAAGAATGAGACTCTGGAAAGAGCAGGGTCAGAAAAGCTGAGCAACTTGTTTTGAAGATTGCATTAATGAAAGTCATGCTATTGCAAGTGTGCCTGGAGCAGCACAAAGGACTGAAGCCTACACCCCTGCAAGTAGTTTCCATTCCCTTTGTGAAGGGAAGGTAGTAAAAGCTTCTTAATCTGAATATGCTGTGGTTCTAAAATGCCTGGTTTTCAGTATTTCTGTCTTCTTTAAAACAGGTCATTGCTTACTTGAGACCTTCACAAACCCTGTTCTCTCATAGGAATGATTCCTAAAAATGGAAGGTGTCCCCTCAGCCAGGGACACAGAGGCAGGGGGCTGCTTCTGCAGGGCTGGCCTTGCTGCCTCTGCTGCTGCTGCTGGTGAACAAACAGAGCTCTGTTCGTTTTCTGCTCCAGCAGAAGGAGCAGGGGGAGGGGAATGGGACAGAAGAAGGATGAGCTCGGGGATGGAGGTTGCTCAATAGAATGAGAAAAACATAATGAGAGAAGACAATGTATATTCAGCTTCATAAAGAAATTCATTCAATTATATATACTGAACAAAATTTGGAAGGGTTTGCCAATGCCCTTTTATTGTTGTTCACAGGACAGCTTATCTGTTCATTTTTTATGTTTTGCATGCTAATGATAAATCAAAATGATCATCTTGTCATTGCCATTGACCCTGATTTAGGAAAATCTAAAAACATAAAATACCTTCCCTTTTTCTCATTGCTTATATCTTCTCCCAGCATTCCAAATAGCAAGCTGCTGTTGTGATATGAAAATCCTTTTAAAGAAGAAAGCATCCAGACTGCATAGAGAGCACTGGAAGAGTCATGCTTGTCTTTTGTTGGCCACTTTGAAAGTCTTAGTCTGTATATTTCCATCCATTTGAATTTTGTTGCTTTGGTCCTTCTGAAAGCAAAGCAACCATTATTACAGTAATGAAAAAAAATCTATTACAAGTTTTACAAGACACAGTACTTTCAAAAATGTGGCATTTTAGAAGCGTGGGCATTACATTTGTTGGCCTCTGCATGATTGGGCTACTAAGAAGCCGTATTGATGTTGTTCTAGTAAGTTAAAAATGTGATTTTAAAATGGTTTTTGTACTGTCACTAGAACAATGCATGATATAAGAGCAAAGGCTGAAACATGAGAGTTTTAATTGTATGTTTGAGAGATTCTGCATTTTCATTTGGGTGAGTTGAGGCTGAGGGAAGAGGGACTTCCATTTCACTTGAGGGCTTTGGGATTCTTTCTGGTTTCACCACACGTATGTGATACATACCAATACATGCGAGTGTTTGAGCACTGATGAAGCACAGTCCAGTTACTGTGCTGACAGCAAATAGAAGCAAAAGGCCAGACCATCAGGTGTGTCCTACTTGCTCTGACCTGTGGCCATCATCTGGCCCTACACCTTCTTCAGGCCTGCTGAGGAGGGATAGCCAGGGAGAGGGGTAGGCAAAAGTTTTGTCTCACTCTGTCACTGCTGTATGTGCAAAGAGGTGAATCCTCTTGCCTTTATAAAGGCTGTTGATTTTTTTTTAATCAAGGCAATGTTCATTTTTCTACAAATAAAGTGGTAGATCTGTTTACTTTATACTTACATCCTAGACTCAGGAAGGTTGAAATCTCCCTGCAGCATATCTGTTCCCTTTTCATCTCTATGATCACTCCTCATTGCTAGACTAATGCATGGGAAAATGGGTGCAGATTTGATATTTCCCTAAATATTTTCATTCCTTGAATAGTCATGATGATCCGTGTAAACAGAAGGTAGCAATGCCCTTAGAAAGTAGAAAACGGATTTTCGAAAGAAATTCCCCAGTCTTTTTAAGACTGGTCTTTTTCATTCACTCTTGGTAGTGAATTAGGAATTTGCTGTATCATTGTTAACTAAGCAGAATAAAGGCAGTCTGGAAATAGAAATGGCTGCAGCCTGTGCAGATAGATGTCAGCCGTTGCTCAATGTCATTATGAAACTGTGAAGTCATCAGAAATAGTCCCCACAGGGAACGTGAATACTGGGCACAATGCTGGGTTTCCAAATTGAAAATAGAGAGACAGAAACCAGGGTAAAAGAAAGGAGTATCACATGACATAAAAGTGGCTCCAGTTCTTTTTGGCTCACTGAAAGTGTTTGGCTGTCTGTAATATCTGATATCCACAGAAAAGGACTGAAGATCCATGACCAGTAAGTGCACTCTTAATCCAAGATGGCCTGTAGAGTTTCCCTATGCTTAGTGGGAACTTTCTCCACATTAACATTGAAGCCATGCAAAAAAACCATGACCCTTAAAAGTGGACAGGAGGAGGAGATCTCGGAAAGGATAACTTACCTTGTTAATGACACCAAGGAATAAGACACTCAAGAGAAATCCAATAGCTTCAGCAGTAAAGGTCCTGTTAGCACTGTCAAGGATGAAAAGGAAAGCCTTTAAGAAAAAGAGGCAATAAATCTGCTTTCCAACTCCTTTATCACACATTACGTAAAAAAGCCTGAGGGAACAAGATCTTACAATTGGAAAGAGTCTTAATGGCCTAAAACTCAGCCCAGGTGTTGGAACAAAAGCTATAGTCATCACATTTCTTTGCTTTCTGGACAAAGAACTTATTATGTAAAAAGCAAAATAAAACTCAAGAGCCTGGGATATGCCAATAATCAAACCTCCCTTTACTCAGACAATAAAAGAACAGGTCAGAAGAGAGGACTAAATGCAAGACTTCAAACAGCAGCCTGTTAACCCATCTGACCAATGTGGGTTTGAGATGAAGATCCACCAGTTTTTCACCTACAGGAAATGGCACCATCTGTGCCCTTTGGAGTTTCTCTTGTGACATCTAAGCCAAAGATTCCACAACTGTCATCAGAAGTTAGTGCTGTTGTCAAAGTGAGGGGTATCTGCTTACTTATATAACATGATTCAGATTCTTTCGCTTCCAATAATGTTGAGATCACTGCTGAGTGCCTGTTCCATAGTAGCAGTGAAGTTTCGGAAGAGAAAGAAAAGAATAGAGAAGTTAGTAGTTGAAATACTTGTTATTGTGTTACTGCCTCAGCAATATTTCTGTATCACTTGTTTGCCGTAGGCAGAAAGTCAGCAATGAAGGAGAAGGTAGCTGGCAGTCATCATTGACAGGAGACAGTGTGTGAAAAAAGCATTTTTACTTATGAACTAATACTAACGAATAATAATCCTAACGAAGCTGCAGAATGTTAACTGTCGAAAGCAGCAGCCAAATCTCACAGATTTTTATGAAACTTAACAAAATAAGGCAAGGCATGTTCTTTTCTTTTCATGATCCAATAGCCTGGTCTTTATTTGTAACTGAAGGGTACTTCTGTGAAGAAATCACTGGTATTGTTACAGTAGGATGCAGAGCTCCCAGGAGAGATAAGGAAACCGCTGCATTTGCCTTCACTGGATACCCAAGTAGTGCTGTCTTTGATGCCTCCACTGCACATAACTTTTGCCCTCTGGGAAGAACAGGCTCAGACCTGAGCAAGCAAAAAGACAATTTTCACTATACGGACATGTGAGATGTTTTCTGGGAATAAAGCTCAGATCAAGCTGATCCCTCATAGCATTAATCCCATGAAAATTAAATTTAAGACAGTGATTCAGGCAAGCTTCTGTTTGAAATGAAATTGAGAACTACTCTCCGTGAATAGTTCTATTTTGCACAATTTTCTCTAGTGAAAAATGTTCATGTTACCTGCAGAAGAATAACAATGCATACAGCTGACTATACCCATTCTTAACACAGTTAAAGGAGGAGGGCTAGTTAAGGCAATGAAACAGGCTGCTCTGAAGCTACAGCTACATTTTATCTTCCTATTTTAAAAATACGTAAAGAACCAATGTTTCAATATTGTATTGTCTATTGTATTTATTAAACTAATAGCAGGAATGGAAATAAAAACATTGGTCTAGCCAAATCCACTAACAGGTGGTGAACAAGCTCGGACAGCTCAAAATTGTGGAGGCTATACAAGAGCTGTAAAGAGCAAGCAACATTATTTGTAGTATTTGTAGTATTATGTTTCGGAAAAAAAATTAGAGAAAAAAAGTTACAGATTGTAACATGATATAACCCTGCACAAATTACAGTTACACGGAAAAAAAAATCCCCCCCAAATGATTTACTTGATTTATCTACATTTCAATAGGTTTTTACTTCAGCCTTTTCCTATAGAATTTCAGTATCTCATAGGTAGCATACATGCAGACTTAGGGATACCAGAGCTAAGCTTAAGATAAAAATTAAGTGTGCTTATAAAGTGAAAGGGAATTTTTCATTTTAATATCTTGGCTGCCTTACCATGTCTGTGACCAGAGAATCTGGACTTGAAGAAAGGACAGTTTCTGTGTTTCAAACAAGCAAATAACTAAGAAGTTCTGTTACAGCATTCTATGCTTTAACACCCTGTTTCATTCTAGATCACCTACACTGCAGTTACTTAGTATTCTGAACACCTAGCATACTCTCTTTAAAAAGAACCACAGAAAGTACGAATTATTTTCTTCTAATGTTCTTTCTAGTTTGCATGACACTGCAAGTGTCATTCCATATTTGCAGTTGGAGCAGTAGTCAAAAAAGATTGTTTCCTCCAGAAACCCAAAGACCCACCTTTTCAATAGAGCTCATTGCTTCTAAAGTGTGTGCTTTGCCTGCTAGCAAACATCTGCCTCCAATTTCTATGCAGATGCTCTTGATCACATGTATCTGAGTCATGTTTCTTCTGGAAACATAGGCAATGAATTCTCCAAATATTGAGCTGACCTGATGTACTGAATGGCCGCTTATTTGCCACTTCCTCTGCTGGGGTACAGCTGATGGCAGCAATTCTGCTGTGCTCTCAGCTTAAATGTCAGCTATGGGGTTGTTCATAGCCCAATAGGTAATAGCATTTAAGATAAAAAGTGATAAAAATATGTTCTTTTAAGGAAACTCCCTTTCTTCCACCAAAAACACCTCCCCATCCCCTTTTCGGGTCTCAGCCCTTCTTACTCAATCAGCACCTAGTTTCTTCCCTTCCACAGCCAGGATCCACTGGGGATTCTTTACAGTGCTGACACTCTTGCTCTCATGTGGGTCCCAAAGCTATCTCTGGCAACTTCAGCATAAGGGTGCAGCTAAGCTTGGCAGAAATGCACTGGTGAACTGGGGAGCAGTGGCAAACAAGAGGACTTAGTGACACCACAGTCCCCTGCAGCTACGTTCTTTTAGAAAACAGCTCATTAGTGTTAAAGCTAAGTTTTGCCTAAAGTAATTGATTTACTTTTGAAGTCATCAGCTGAAGAAGTAACAGTTAGGAGCAGAAGCACTGTAAACAAATAATACGATAATTATAATTCACTGATTGTGTGTTTGAATTGCTTGAATGTTTGTCCCAGTTAAGAACTCTGTGTCCAGATTCTTCTTCACTGTTAGTGGCTGTCAGCTTTTCACCTGTCCTATCTAGTAGGTGCAGTTCTGTGATGCAAGTCACTTGCTCCTTTGCTCAGTTATTTCCTCCCTGTTCAATGAATAGTTAGCCAATCTAAAAATAAATGTGAATTAGTCTGTAAGTACTATGTTTGGGCTGCAGGCTGTTCAGGTAGAAGCAAATTCAGCCAACCATTGTGTATGTGTGATAAAATGAAATCTGTGCATTGATTTTTCCCCTGCTTTGAACTCTAGGCTGTCTTGTATTTCTGGCTGCTGCTAGAACAATGAGGCTGTATCTGACAACAGAAGTGGACTTTAAAAGGCAAAATATTATATATATAAATATTTGGAACGTGCCCAGGGAGACAAGTCTCGCATCTTCCTTTTTGCAACAACAGTCAGTTCTGCTCTTCCCTGAAAATTTGCCAAAACTCACTCTTACGCTGAACTGAAGAAACAAAGCAAATGAGAAAATGTGCCACCTTGAAAACAGATTTCCTGCTGTGAATGCAGCAGTTCAGTGGCAGGGACTTGATCCTGTGTGGTCTGTGGTGTCAGGGGTAGTGGAGGCTCCTGCAGAGCCTGGGAGCTGCACGAGTGAGCTCTGGAGATGCTTGCAGATGTGTTACAACCTAGTTCAGTGAGGTAGCTCACTCTGAAGCTATCATCCTGCATCTGCTCATACTGTTGAGGGGTTCACTAAGATTAAAATCACCTCATTTCCCCACCACAGCAAAGGGAAAGCAGGGTTTTCCTGGGCTGAGGCTGTCTGTGGCTGGTGTTGCACCATTGCTGTTGTGCTTTCCTCACAGCGAGTGGGAATGCCGGCTGCTGCGGGCTGCAGTGAGCATCTCACTGCTGCTGGCTGGGGACAGCGCAACTTGTGAGCTGCATTGGGGAGATTGTGAGCTCTGTGTAAGCACCTTCAACGTCCACCAGGCTCTCATTTTGTTTGTAAGCCCAGTCTCTCTTTCTGCTATCTCAATTGCCTCCACATTCCACATTCGGCTGCAGTTGCAAGCAGGGATGTTGCAAGGGTGTCCATAGAAGGTTACTAAACCTTGATGACCCTTGGTTATCGGGAAGAACTTATCTTGCCAGCTGTTTTCAAGAGAAGAAAAGATGCAGAAGGCAAAGCTATATCAGTGAAGGTCTCTGAATACTTTAAAGGCTCCTAAATTCCCTGGCAAACAGTGATCAAAAGGAAAAAATTTCCAAAGCTGGGAAAGGCAAACAGCATTTTTTGTTTTGTTTCATTCTGTTCATTTCTTGTGCAACTGTAACAGAAACTTCTGCAAAATCTCTGTACTGTATCTCAGTCATATCTGCTCTTGCATTTACACACCCCCAAATGCAATCAAAATAGAAAGTATAATGCTCAAACAAATGAGGATGGTTGTGGATGTGTGTGTAGGTAAAGGCAGGCATGTAGGATTGGACAGGGATAGGAATTGCTCTTACTAGACACTTGGACCACAGGGGTCTACTTCCTTACATGTTAATAGACTGAATTTTTGTGTGAAAGAAATACATCTTGGGGCTGCTAGAAGGAGGGGAATAGGTTCATCTGTAAACCTACCTCAGGCCAAGGGAAAATAAAGAACTACAGGTCTATCTATATACAAACTCAGTTTTCTGGTGGCACGCATAAAACTGAAAACTTTATAAATCTATATCATCATCTAATAAAAAAATTGATACACAGAAGTTGACTGGGCACACAGGAACTCTGGGGTAGCAGCAAGCAGATCCAAATTTGAAAGCCCATTTATTCATTTTTTCTCTTTCACATGTGGATGTTATCAGCAATGACTTCAGAGTCAGATCTTAGGTTAGTATTTCTTAATATGTAAACCTACGAGTTCAAATAAGTCATTCTTAACAGTTAACTAATTACTAGCATGGTGTGATATGTGCAATGTTAACATCACTTAAGGATGATGTGCTCTATTCCCTCTTGTGAAGTTTTGTTTCAGGAGGTACAGACATTGTCTGAGTATTTCTTTCATTTTATCTATTTTCTTATTCCATCTTGTCTTAACCTGATTTTCATAAGACCTTGCTTTGTGTTTGTCTCTTTGGACAACCTACAGCTAAATTAGTGTCTGTCAGGCAGGGTTATGTGATGTTACATATTGCCTTAGGACTCTGAAAACTCCGTCACTCAGCATAAACTGAAGAGTTTCAGCTCCAAGAATCTGGACGCTTCTCACTTGTGAAGTGTTTTGATTCCCACCTCAGAGCCACCCACATGCTTGATACCTTTGGGCATCTTCATTCAAGTGAAGAAAAACACTGGAAATTGTAGAAATATAACAATATTAAGCTACCACCTTTGCCAATGAAGTCTAATTAAATAAATTATGTGAAATTTCTGCCTTTAACTTACAAGTATCATAAATACTTCTAATGGGATAACTAAATCCATCAAGTCCATTACTTTTTCCACACCATGCAAATCCACAAAATTCAGAAATAGTTTAGATTTGTCTTTTACTAACTTAAAAATAGAAAGCAAAAAGGCTTTCTATGTGCTTGAGTGGCATCTTAGAGGTGTTCTTCAAAGTAATCATGGTCAGTGTCAGTGTGGTCCTGGTACGATGCATATGAACTGATGCTTGTAGTGCTCTACTGACTTCAAAGCAGCTTTGTGCATGCCTCAAGAAATTATTTCATGGTCAGGCTTGAAAAAACTTTGTAACAATCAAGTGTTGAATGTGGCTCAGAGGTAAAATAGTAAAAGGCACTGAGCATAGTTTAGGGATCCAGTCTCAGGTGAGCACTTTCTTGTGTCACAGCCTAGGAGGCCAAAATGGATATTTTTTCCAGCATGATGTGGCATGAGTTTTACTGAAATCGTCTTTCTTGTTTTTCTGTGCAGCCCTTTCCGCAGTACTTCCTACTCATCTGTGCTTCTCTGGTCTTTCCTTTGGCACCTTCTGACTCCCATTTTCCTGATGACCACTGTATATCAACTATTTAACAAGCTGCTGGCCTGACACTCCTCTGAACTGCTCATTTGCAACAGCTGATTTGTCTAATGTCTTCAATTCATGAATAATCTCTTCAGTTCTCTACTGACATCACTTTCCTTTTAGTGCAATTAATTTCATTTACAGTGAATACTGCCTGGCAAAGCTTGAACTCTTGGCTTTCCTCTTGCCTTCTTTTTTCCTTGAGTCTATATTTCACTTCACTGCTCTTTACTGCATACCTTGTCCCTTGATAGTCTCCTTCTCAACTTTGGTTTATTCATGTTCTGCTTTATCATAACTATCTGTTATCTTGGACTCCTCTTTTAACATTTTCCTTTGTAATCATACCTGTTTCACAGGCTTTCTTATTCATACTGCCTGATGACTGTGCTTCTGATCTCTCAGCCTGCTACAGAAGAAACCCAGCATCTGCTCATGCAAATCTGTGCCAATGCTGTGTTTATTACTCCCTCCAAACCACAAAATTTTTCCTCTAAACAAATATTGTCAAAAGAGAAATGAGACCGAGTGGGACAGTTGGTGGAAACAACACATCCAAATGAACATACATTATTTTGCAGTGTCTCCCGTGTGTCATTTAAATGCCTCTTGGCATGTGCAAACACTGCCCAGGACACAGGGCTCTGCCACCTTGCCTTCTGCCCAGCTGCCTGCCTCTGAAGCCCACGGGCTGCTCTCCTTGCCCTAGCGACAAGTGTTTGTGTTGACACTGCCGTGGCAGTGCCTGGTAACAGGATCTGCTATTTGCATGGACTGCAGGACATGACTCCTGCCCTGGCCCTGCTCTTGCAGTGGGTCTCTTGCTCCATGTGCTGAACCTCTGCAATTATTTAGATCAAAGATACAAAGAGTCGAAACCTTGTTGAAAACAGAGCAGGCCGCTTTTGACTCAAAATTTTTTAAGTTAATACTATTCCAAAGTTTCTTTTCATCAGTTAAAAAAAATTCACTCTACTGGATCTGGGTAGAATTCATGGGGATAATCAGCAATTACAAGCAGATCACAATTACTAATTCACTGCAGCATTCCTGGAACATACTGTTTCCATCCGTGGATTGTTACACTGGCATTTAAAATATTAAAGCTGCATAATAACAAGTCATACGTTCTCCCTGGAGTACCTGAAACATTCTGACATTTCTATTAATGAAAATGCTTAAAAAAGATTTTTTAAAAAAAGTTTTCATGAAGTGCCATAGGAGCATACAACCATGTTAATAGGCAACTACATGTCCACTCAATTTAGGATAAGATTAGCAACTTTAAAATAAAGAAAGCTTATTGGGATGCCTCTGAGGGCATTTTTCAATTTTTCATTCAGAGATATATGTGTTTATGCCGAACTTCTCTGGTCAAAATAAGTTCTCTCAAGTTACTGTTTTTAAGGAGTGCTTAAGATTTGTGCTTGATTTAGTACAAATTCTTTACAGCATTGCTCTGCAATGTGTTTTTCCAGTCTTGCTCTTTAACCCCCATACAAGTGTCTTGGTTTGGATGGAAACTGATTACAATGTCCACATTTCTGGTGTTCTGTCCCAGCCTGCTTCCTTCCCTCCTCCGCACAGGCGGGGTTGTTGTGCTTGGCTGCCTCTTGCAGGGGCTTGAGAGGCACAGAGGGCCAGCATCTCCCCCCAGTTCCATGCTTGTAGGGCTGGGGAAGGCAGCTCCCTGTAGCCACAACATCATGGGGGCATAAGTGCCATGCATGCTGCCTCTTACTTTTTCCACCTGAATTTAGGTTTATCACAATTACTTTTTCTGCAAATATGGAAACCACTCCAGAAGAAACCAAACAAGTTCACTCAGTGATAGAGGACCTGGTGCAGCATTGACTGAAGCCAGAGAAATGTTTCCAGTGACCGAAGAGGATGCTGGCTGTGGTGAGAAGGAGGAGGAGGAGGTTTTGTGCCAGAGAGGCTGACAGGCAGCTGCTGTGCCTGTGGCCAGTGAGGCCAGCCTTCTGCTTGGCAGCTTCCAGCATCTCCACCACCAGTGCTGGGGTCATCTGTCTCCATTTTTAAGGAA
Source organism: Buphagus erythrorhynchus (assembly GCA_013400855.1). Classification (NCBI taxonomy): domain Eukaryota; kingdom Metazoa; phylum Chordata; class Aves; order Passeriformes; family Sturnidae; genus Buphagus; species Buphagus erythrorhynchus. The sequence goes on along the minus strand of VZTT01058476.1, from coordinate 16,386 downwards.
AGGGCAATGGTTGTTCATGTGCAAAATTGCAATTTGCAAAAACAAATATATTGTGCAAGACATGACATTTATTTTACTGTGAGATTTCTTGTCACACTCTATCTCTGTTTTAATAGGAGGCACATCAAAACATAATCCACTGGTAAAGGCCTCTCTTTTGGGACAGAGACATTGTGTAATGTCTCTTCTTCCCTCAGGACCTGGATTGTTTTTAAGCTTACTCCTATCAGGTAGTTCCTTGTCCTGAACTGTCTGGACTACTTGTCCATGCAGTATTTTTATTATGTGTGCCTGTTGGTCTTCCTACGGGAAATTGCTTAAGGTTTTACACTGTGAACTGAAGGGAGAGGTGAGCAGAAGTAGTGATGAACACCTTGGTGGGATGTTTCCTGCTGCTGAATGACAAAACACATCTGAGGTGAGAAGCAAACTCTGTAGGAAACACCAGAAGAAGCTTGGTGCTCCTGCCTGCTGATGGATAACAACCCACTATGCCTGGGTTCAGCACTGCAAGGAGAAGGAGGAGGTTGGGAAGGTAATAAATACCCTGACCTGGCGTCATCTGAGGGATTTAGGCTGTCTGCTGCTGCTGGTGTTGCTGAGAGTCCGTAGCAGCTGGGTGCCTCATTCTTGGGAGAGTTTTTGGAAAAAAAATCTCTCTCCTAATTGCACTAAGGAAAACCAGTAACTGGAGCGTCAGCCTGACTATACACTACAAAACCAGATAATTAGTTTGTTTGATGTCAATTTATCAATTTCTGCATGCATTTTATTATTTGGTAGAAATTCTTTGGTTTGCCCACTCAGAAGGTATCTGAAAGCTTAGAGATATAAGAGTGTAACTTGATGTCATTTTTAGCAAAACAGATTAACCCTGCAGATGCTGAATGATATGGCCTTGTTATTTTTCTTGTCAGCATTGTTTTCAAGCAGATATAGTTCCAGATACAGTTTTCTTCTTTTAAATACCTTCACAGAAAACAGATTACTTCCCATAAATTTAGGTGCATGTCTTGTGCACAGAACTCAGAGCACACCTCAGATATCAGTAACTATTTTCTGAGGTAGAGTAGTAGTATTTCAAATGCTCTGAATAAGGAGTAAATTTATGTTACCAACACCAGATCATCCAGTGCCCTGCTAGTTGTCCATCACTGTCCACTTAGATGTCTAGCTAGTCCTTTGGACAGCTGTTGCTGAGAGACTTTCGTGGAATGACTTGTCCACTGTGGAGGTTTTGTCTGTCTTCAGCAGTGAAACTGCAGTGGATGTGGCAGATCACATGCTCCCATATTGTCCAGGAGGATCATCCTATTTGTTTAAAACTCTTAGAAAAAGGTTGCATTTATTCAGTAAAATTTAAAAAAAAAATCAAGATTTAGATTTGATGAACTACAGTTTTGCTAAACCTGTATTATGCAGAGACATGCACAGATCTCTTTTTTTAGTAGACTGCACTCAATTGTCTTTCCTCATGATGGAGCCGTATTCCTCCTGCCAGGGTGAAAAACCTCCAGTCATCCTCTGAAAATATGTATAGAAACTGGATATCTAAATCCACACAGAGAAGGTCACCATGGGGTGTTCTTTATTTCTGCACTACTACTGCATTTCCCGTTATGTGGTTTCTACATAGTTAAATTCCCAATGCCACATTGCAAAGATGCCATTACAACTGAGGTCATATAAGTCCACAGCCAGGCAAGAAACAAGACCCACTTCCTTCACTTCAGATCACATCCTTAAGAACTCCAGGGCATGTTTTGTCTCTGTTAAACATCCTTTGGCAAAGTACTGTCACTTTCTTTTTAATAGTCTTTGCTTCTTACCGCTGACAAGGAATGTGGACATCCCTACATGTCTCTGTCTATTACACCCATCTTGGCTGTGGCCTCTAATTGAGGCTTGGGTTTTTCTCAGCAATGAAAGAGCCACGGAGTCCTTCACCTACTAACAGTATTTAAATTAAAGAGAAGCAAATGTGATTTTCTGGTGGAGATCAGCCCTTCCATACAGAGCTCTTCTTTTGCACATGGGGCCTAATTGGTTTATATGATGGTTCCCCCTGGGATATTTGGGTCTTGGATCTGTAACCCAGGGCCACATGGTGTTAAGCTTTTAGCTGTGACAGCCACCACTAGCATCTCACTGCCTTTCATATAACATTATGCTTCTAAGCTGTTGTAGTGTACTCAGAAGTGGTTCAGCTTGGCTGCAAGGTGCAGCTCCTTCCTCCAGGACAGCTATGTCACGGTTATTGTCACTTATTTTCTCTCCTTTGTCACACACCCACTAATGAGGCTTAGTTACCTAACAGCCGTGATCTGTCTGCACAGAAATGCCAGACCAAGGAGAATTAATTCTTATCCCCACAGTTGCCAAAGGATGTTCCTGCTAAGCTAAGCTGTAACATAATGAATTGCATCAGGAGCTATTTCTAGGTAGAGCTACCTTTACGTATAAACTACAGCCTGAGAAGCTTGCATGGAAGGTTGTTTTTTTCCAATATAATTTGTATTTGTGCTGCTGCTGCAGGCAGATCAATTTTGACTCCTGATTTTCTTTTATCTTTTTCTTTCTTTCTGCTACGTCACTGCTCTCTGTTTTTCAGACAATGTTTCAAACTAGAATTTAATCCAGTGTCAGGAGAGCAGTAAGAATTACCAACAGGAAAGATTAAAGCAAGGTACAGTTTGTAAACACTGGTAGCAGAGGAAGGAAATTCACTTTTTCTTCCACTTCAACGTAGCAGGTCTCTTGGGTGAATTATTCATGCCATTTCCACCTCTGGTTGTATTTAAAAAGGTGCAGCTAGAGCACAGCCTTGCCTGAGAGCCATTTTATTCCTACAGCCTTTCACACATACTCCAAGGGATGGCTTCTTAGGAATGACCTTTTTTTTAATCCTGTAGCCTCCTTTCATGCAGCTCAATCCCTGCAACTGCAACACAAATCCAGTAGAATAACCACTATAATGAATGTGGCTCAATTTCTGATGTTACTGGTGTGTATCTTCTCCTTTTGCTTTTTTTCTCCCCCTCGGAGAGCAAAGAATAAAGACCAGCTGGGGAGACTCTCATCACTTCATGTCATTTTTCTAATTAGCCGTTAGGATTCTTCCAGGAGTCTCCAGGGGCTGAGCCTAATCAAAGGCTGGAGATACTGTCAGGAAGCAGTGTGTTCATTCAGAGAGTGTGCTTTCCTCCTGACACTGCTTGTACTTCCTTTCAAGTTCTTTTAAGAATCCTTTTAATTCCCTTATTGCTCTTTTAACCTCCTTGTTTTCCTGCTACTATCAAGGACCAAAGGAATAGGAAATCTCAGCAGTTTCTTCACATATCACAGTACCAAGGGAGAAAAACTGAAAAGTAATGGACTTAGAAAGAATCTCCTTCTTCAATCCAAGGATGAAGCATCTGATTATTCAGCCTTTTAAGCAAACTGCAAAATGACGAGTCAGATTACCCTCAGGTTCCATATATGTACATTAAAGCTGTATCTTTTGAAGCATATGTGTTCAGTGTAATGCCAGTGGTATGTTAAAGTTAAATCATTAAGATTAGGGCTCGGAAATGGTCCACAGAATTATTTTGTGAATATCTTTTGTGCATAGAAGTAATCTCAAATCACACTTCAGATACTAGTAAAGATCCTCTGACTTTTTAAATTGTGATATGAAGAAGAAAGACAATTCTTCTTTAATGGCAATTTTGAATAAGATTTCATTTAAGAAAAGCCATTGCTAAAATGGAGCTTTGTCCTACAAAACCAATCTGGGTCATTTCTCAGCATGCACTGAAAGCGAAAAACGATGGACTTGTCAGTCAGGGAGCACCACCACTTGGAAAGCAAACACCACTTACCAAACCATCAGAAAAGAGTGATTCTCCTAAGTGTCTAAGCACAATGTACTCAGTTTGGTCAAGAACCACCCAAAGATAACTCTCATGCCAGTTTAGTCATGAAATCAGGAAGAAATCTGTCAATTTTTTAAAGTAAAATAAAAACTTTAGGGTTACAAATGAAAAAAAAAAGGTAAGCTAAAAATCATCAGAGTTCATTTTGTTATTAGAGGCTGGGTATCCATTTCCCCATCTAGTGTCTTCTTTGTAAGCAATTTTCCTACTTTGATTTCCATCCTGTATGTTTTATTTGCACTTTGTGCCTTGGCAGGAACAAGGTATAGGAGCAGAAAACTTTTTGATAGCAATCAGCAGTCCTCTCTGACTTCTATTTTTGTAGTACTCTCTGTTTTTTGAATTTAGGANATTATTATATTTATTTTTGTTGTTTTGCATTGTCTGAAAGTCTGCAGCCCGTAGGAAGGACATGACACATGTGTTTCCTCTTCCTAAGACAGTCACAGGCTGTTCTGCCGTAGGAACCAAGTTTCCTTCAGCAACTGTAGCAATTCAGTTCCCCATTTTCCCCTCAGTTTTCTGCATCACAAATTTGCATGCTGAGGTTGCTTTCTCCTTGGCTTTAACCTCACTCTCTCATCTTCACCCATCACTTTTGGTAGTGTCTAAAAGGCTCTGGTGTTTAGTTGGTGGCAGTTCCCTGTTTTGTACTGTTAAACTGCTGCAGACACCTGGTTATCAACTTGATAACATGCAGTTTTTATGCTGCCAAAAGAGGGATTTGGTGTTACTACAGTTATAGCTTTATTTAAATGCAAGAATTCCCAAGAAATTATTATTTTGTTCTTATCTAGCCCTGTTGTGCTTTTTCCCAAAGAATATGCACTATGTGCTTTCAGACTTTTACTGGATAAAAATGAATTAGCAAAGCCACATACGCTATCAATACAGCAGAAAGTTGTTGGCAGTATTTTTTTTTTAATCAAAAAGAGGCCCAAACCCAAGTTTTGGCCGGCTCAGCAAGAGAGTTGTTTAAATTACCATTTTGGGGCGTCCTGCCATCTTTCTCAGTGTACACTGCCTTCCTGTTTATGCCCTTCACTCCCCTGGAACCACTGGTGGGGGGTGGGGGGGTGAAATTGTGCATAATTTGAAGCCAGCTTATGGAGAAAGGTGCAAGATTGAAAGTAGTTTTGTGATAAAATCAGATCTTCTGTTTAAAAATAAATACTTCCTCTCAGCAATGCCTTTTCAGCTTGCTGAGCTTCCAGAGAGAGTTAAGGGCTATGATAAGTTGGCATTACTGCTGCGGTATCATAGCAACTCCAGCAAATCAAGGCTGCACCCTCAAACAATGAATCATTCATTTAGAAACCATATCTTCTCTTTTCCTTGCTTGTGAAAGATTTATTCCTTTCAGGAGGAAAATTTATATCCACCATACAGACGTAGGCTGCACAATAACTCGTGGAAGTATGTACAATAGCTTTGGAGGGATTGCTCAGGGCATTGCCTTCTACCAAGGCAGTCATTTTAAAGAAGTCTGAAAAAGGCAGCAGTGGTAGCTGTTTGGATAGCTGCCACTCTCCAAAGCTGCTTGCCTTCAACCTCTGCATTTTACCTGTCTTGCTGAAGGGAATTAACATCACATCATTATATCTTTGGGTTGCGCTGCTTCTGCTAAGGTAGGTGAATCACCTAGTGATCCAGCAGCTGAAAGTAACGATACTGCCAAGTTAGCTACTAATGATCTACCTCTAACAAGCATCTAAGCTGTGAGCAGGAGGAAAAAAAGTAATTATTTTCGTACTAGGAAATCCAGGCTGAGCACATTGCTAAGAAGCACATCAGAAGAGTCGGCTTAAAACACACTAAGTCAGATTTCCTAAACTCTGCTAGGCAGCTTTGAAATCTAAAATGTCTGAGAACCACTGTAAGAAGCCATCTGAATGAGAAGGCTGTGAAGAAGAAAAGTGCCCTTCCAGGCCTGTGTCCAGTTGCTGAATTAATAACAGCATCAGAGCACAGGCTTTATTTTCCCTTTGATGTGCACATTGAAAGAGAGGACTTGGCTTTGAACACATGAGCCAGTTTAGTTAAATATGAATGCATAAGTGAAATGTCTTTGCACAGTAAGAAGGTCTAAATTTATTCTAGCTCTGGACTTAAGCCCTTCAGAGAAGTAATATAATGAAGTAATTTGATTAAATTAATAAATACAGGCAGGCATATGCCATACTTAGGCTTGTTGACAACAAAGTAAACAATAAAAAAAATTTCTAGGACATCCAATGTAATCAAATTTTATTATATTTGTCATGCTAATTCTTGAATATTAGTTCAGGTTTTTCAGAGTTGACAAATCTCCAGATTCAAAAATTGAAAATATGTGCTTCAAAGGGTTAAAAAAATACAAACCTTTATCTTTTTAAGCTAATAAACAGAAATTTTTAGGTAATATATAGATTTTTTTTTCTTATTGCTGCAGGAATTCTAAAGCACTAGGGCTGCTG